>OZJO01011005.1:0-38349 GCA_900406225.1 Acrobeloides nanus | reverse complement strand
ATCCCAGCCCCTCAATAAAGTTTTTTTACTCGAAAACCAAGAATATGTTTTTCACGAAAATTGGTACACTACCGTTTTTGAGGTCGCTGAATCGATTGGCGCAAAAATTTTTAAAAAATTCCTTCAGGACAAAATAGAAATTCTCGTTTCAATGCCCAAAAATCGTATTTTTGAAATAACTTTGTCTGGTATCATTAGATTTTCTTGGTCCAAAAACATTTTTTGTTCTACTCAACGGTACCAACAACTTGTATTGCTCGGATTTTTGATTTGAAGGAAAATTCGAAATCGGGTTGATGTGTCCCGCCCCCCCCCATTCCCAACAAGTTAAACAATTTTCATAAGGATTTTTTTCACAGAAATTTTATCCCAAAAAGTGATGTTCCCAACGTTGTTCTTGAAATCACGAACAACTTTATAGTACACTATTTTTTGGGAAAAATTCTTTTATGAATAAAGTCCTTATGAAAATTGTTTTAATTTGTGGGGGGGGGGAGGGGTACCAATTTCCGCACACCTTGTACATGAAGAGGGGGCCAGATCTTCTACCCCACTTGGGCAAGCCAAAAAATGAAGATCTCCCCCACATGGAGCACCTATCCTTCATTTGAACACAAAAAGTTGGCAAACCATAAGAAGCATACTCCTCCCCCCTCCTACTCACATTTTCCAAAAACTGCTCCTCTCATGTATGAATGACACCAAGGTTAAATGTTTATTTTTTTGCCAATTTTTTCCAAATACCATTTGTTATCCTCAACTATTGAATTGTTTTTCAAGGCTAATCTTATCCAATATTTTGGGTATCCTTCATAATCAAATTTTTGTTTGTTTAAATAAAATTTGCTGGAGGATGGCTTATTTATCATTGAATTGTAAAATACTGGTCCATCTATTTTTTTCAAATATCCAATCCACCATGCAAAAGTTGAAGCACCCGCAGAGATTATAAGTGAGTTGCAATAATGTGTTCCAAAGCAATGGTCTTCTCCGCGGGTCATGTTTTCTCGTATAAAATAAGTCATCTAAAGATAAATATTAAAATTAGTTTTATTCTTTCATACATTAAGTTTGGCTGAAACATTCTTTATAAAAATTAAATCTTCTCCAATAAAAAGCACTGATACATTTATAGCAAGTTGTTTTTTCTAAGATTTCTTTGCTTAAGAATCCACAATTGAAAAAGTGTGAAAATCGATTCCCCTCCCAAACCTGGGAAAACTGGAAACCTAGAAAAAACCTGAAAATTTTCTCCCTTGGACCTTCTCTTATATTTTTGCCAAAATTTTTCCTATTTCTAAAAATCCTAATGGCCCCATCATGGTTTTTCAATAAATGATCAAAGTTTATCAAAGTTTCACTAAATGTCCAAAATTTTTCATATTTTCATCATAATTCATCATTTTTGCTAATTCTTCATTTCCCAGGCATTTTCAGATTTAAATTGTCACTTTTCAAAAAAATTTCGTGACTACGACGCTGATTTTTTTGTATCAACTCACGGAAAAATCAATATAAAATTTTCTCTGCACAGAGCGAGGTGGTTAAAAAAGTCAAAAAAATTTTCATGTAACTTTCCCCACCCTCTTCAAGCTGGACCAAATTTTTACGCTGGATATATATATGTAAGAAGTATTCTTAAACTATAAAATTTGGTGATAAAATTAATCATACTTTTAAATAATCTGTTACGTAATTAATACTAGATAAAACAAAACCTTCTTGGGATTCCAAAAAACCAGTTTTAAAAAAGTCTCCTCTTCTTATATGCATGCATATTTTGTGCGACAAGTCATTTCTAATTTTTGATTTTTTAGAAATACTTAAAAAAATCACTTAAAAAGTCTATATGCTTTTTCATGTACATGGGTCATTAAATCATTATCGCATGTAAAAAATTCTTTAATATAATTTTTATACTCGTCAAAATAACGATATGCTTGTAACTCATTGCCTTTAAGAATAAGATATTTTGAAGTGAAGTTTGTTAAGCTAAAATTTATATACATGATCAAGTTATTAAGTTTTATCATAAATCCTTAGCTTTTAGTGAAAAGTTAAAGGGGGAAACCATTTATATACCGAAATCGCGATTTTCGTTAAAATGTAATAAATCGATCAAAATTTGACATGCATATAGGTAAAATTTTACGGGGAATCGAATGGCGATGTTATTTTTCCAAAATTCTCTATCCTAGAGGTCGAAAAATTGAATTTTAAGTGTTTTTTCGGTATTTTTTCTATGTTGAACAAATCGAAATTTTCAAAATCGATTTCACTAACTTTGTTTCCCATACCAAAAAACGGTAGAAAACTCAAAAGAAAAATATTCCAGCCTCCAAAAAACATAAATTTTCGTAAAAAGCTCTAAACAACGTCTTTTTAGCCTGTTTTTTTATTGTTTCTAAGCCAAAAATTATCACAGAAAGCACTTTTCTAGGGTAAATTGGTGTCGGGGAATCGATTCCCGGTGTTATTTTTCGGTTTTGACATCATCCAAGGGTGTTTTGGGCGACTAAAAATTGAACTATTTGAACTATTTCGGGTATGAAAAAAACCATTTCACGCGAAAATAAAACCATAGAAAGATTCAGCATGGTCGATTCTACTATAATTACGGAGGAAATCAAAAAATTACGAAAATTGAGCGAAAAAATTGAAACTTAGTGAAAAAAACATAGAAAAAACGCTTAAAATTCAATTTTTCGACCTCTAGAATAGAGAATTTTGGAAAAATAACATCGCCATTGGATTCCCCGTAAAATTTTACCTATATGCATGTCAAATTTTGATCGATTTATTACATTTTAACGAAAATCGCGATTTCGGTATATAAATGGTTCCCCCCTTTAAATAAATTTTTGAACAAATTTGAATTTTGATTTTAACCAATGCTGTTCCGGTATAATCCTGGACTCTGCGGCCCCTTCAAATTCTTTTTAGCTCTGTTAACCCCTCATATTTAGGCGGAGCCGATAGTAGTGCCAACAGCCCAGCAAAAGGTGGTATATCAAAAGATGCTGACACCTTGTTCTACGCACCTCATTACTACCTACACGATCCAGCCGCAAAACTTGCAGTTGACGCCACCATCCAGTACTTCAACGATCTTCGCACTTCAATCGAAGACGACAAACGATTCGGTCAATTGATCGGAATTAAAGTACCGAAGAGCATTTCAATCATGATCGACACCACTGGAAGTATGGAAGATTCAATCGCAGCTGCAAAAACCGCTGCCATCAACCTGGTAATGCAAGCTGCAAACGACTCAAACTTGTACTATCTAACTCCAATCAATGATCCAGACTATGGACCAGTTTATACTTTCACTAATGCTACAGATATGGTGAATCTGATAAATACTCTAACTGCTGACGGCGGAGGCGATACACCCGAACAACAGTTTCCAGCGCTTCTTGAAACCGTACAGAATATCCGCGACGGCACAAATATATACCTTTTTACCGACGCGACTAGCCATCATCAAGAGTTGGGTCCGCAAATCCATAATATTGCAACCAAGAAGAAGATATCGATCAATTTTATGATGAGCGGTGAAAACACCGTCTTTATGGACAAGTCGAAAGCGCAACTGCGTCAAGGAGCTTGGCCATTTTCGAATGATGATTCGATCACTACGATTGAGGATTATAAATTGTTGGCTCTGGGAACGGGTGGCTTGTATTTATTGACGAACTATGCTAACATTAATGCAACTGCCAAAGTTGTATCACAAGCAAATTGGCAAAGCATTTTGTTCGAAAATTTTGTTGCATCATCGAGTAATTTTACATGGGCTTTTCCGGTAAGTATGAAAGGTTTTGAATCAATGTATTGAGCTATCACAGCCCTCTACAAAAATGTCGATTTGTGCGAAAAGTTGAAGAACTCGGTACGAGGAATCCATAATAGTATCGTTTAGTTTAACCAAAATTTTTCTTTGAAAAAATCTGAAAACATCGAAAAAACTAAAAAAATTGAAAAAATTGGAAATAATTGTAAAAAATTGAAAAAATTTAAAAAAAATTGAAAAAATATAAAAAAGTCGAAAAATTGAAAAAATTCGAAAAAATCGAAAAATTCGAATAAATTTGAAAAAATTGAAAAAAATATTTAAAAAATCGAAAAAAATTGACCGAAAAACGCAAAAAAAATGTCGATTGGTTCGAAAAGTTTGAGAACTCGATACTAGGAACCCATAATGTAGTACCGTTTAGTTTAACCAAAATTTTTCGCTAAAAAAATAATGGTGCTATAAAAGAATTTGTCCACAAAAAGAAAATATTCTGAAAATTTAACAGAGTATTCTCGAAAAATTCTGTTAAATTCTAGAAATTTTCCGATGAGAATATTCTGACAAACTCTCTGACCATCTCTAGAACCATCCTATTTTAGGTGGACGATTCCATTAACAAAGTTCAAATCGTCCTTGTTTCATCAGATAGTAGTTATATCGGAAACTTTAATGTTAGTGTCATAGCCTCTGGAACTGATCTAGTGGCCCAAAATAATGCAACACTAATCTTAAGTTTGAGTACAATCTTGGTCTATGAATTCAACGTGTCTGACTTTTCCACGTGGAGCCTCGTCATCAACAATCTCTACTCAGGAGTAGCTTTCACCGTGACCATACGCGCTCAGAGCACGTTGGACCCACACATGACAATCATAGATTCGAATACTGGAAACGAATTAAGCGGACAACCGGTGTCCTCTTCCTCATACAACTTTTACTTTGGGTGTGATTTATGCTCTGCCATCAACAATGTGACACTAAAAACATGTCAAACTAATCAACTGATACTTCCAGCAAATGGAACGATTTTGAAGCTAGGTTCGACAAATGAATGGTTCATCTTTAATGTAACCATGCCGGTTAGCTCACAGGTACAAATGATCGCGTAATTTCCTTTCACGATTTTTCTCTTGTTAGATTTGCATCGAATTAACGGGCACCACTCTGAATAGTCGTCCATTTCGACGTCTTGTGCAACAAAAGCTATTCGTTAGCAGTGTTTCCATTCAAATTAATGTTTTCTCCAATGGTTCAACCGAAGGTACTGTTTTTCCAGATCAAAACGCCACACTGAACTACAATGTCGCAAATCTTGGCACCAAAGATGATATCTTTGGAATCACTGTTACATCAAGCAACCCAAGCTTTATCTTACTTGTTGTCAACACCTCAATTTCAGTCCCAAAAGGGGCTAGCATCAATGGATCTGTTACCATTCTAGCGAATGGTACAATTGGTGATTTCAGCACAATCGAAGTAAAATTTCTCTTGATTATTCGAAACTTTTCATAAAATCCCCAGCTAGAGCGTCAAACTGAAACTGTAAAAACGTGACTATATTCTGGTTTGCCTAAATCAGGGGTTTCCCATGTTTTCCATAATTTTTCAACACGCGCAATCGATTCACCTAATAGAAAAAACCTAGGAACGATGGTTTTGCCATCTAAATTCGCACATTTTTGGCTAAAGTCAATTTTCGCCTTTTAAACACTAACCGAGTTCCTGAATCAGGGTCAAACAAACAGGGTTTAACATTTTCCTAATGCGCTCACTCAATTTCTCGCAATGAAAAATCCCTGGAAAGCTTCATTAAAGGGACACTAACCATGGCTCAGGTTTTGCCAACTTTTTTTAACAATTAATAAAAAAAAAGAGTTTTAATCGAATTTTTTCGAGCGACCACATATTCGATTGCTGGTAATTTGGAGAATTTTTTTGTAAAAAAATTATTGAAAAATCACACGTTTTATCCGAGATATAGCCATTTGAAGACCCAAAATGCCCATTTTTCCTTATTTTCAAAACTTTGCCAAAAATTGAGTATAGACAGATTTCTTCGAGCGACGACAATCTTGAAAGGGACACTAACCATTCTTTTATGAAAACAATTATTAAAAATATTTTATTTTCGACAAGATATGGATTTTTAAAGTTGGTGGATTTTCCAATTTTTCTTAAATTTGCCAATTTTCAAAAATTTGCCAAAAATCGAGTATAATTCAGACTTTTTCGAGCGATAACAATTCTGAAAGTTAGGATCCTGAGGTATTTTTTACAAAAACAATTATTGAAAAAGCTTTTAAAATCGCGGAGATATGATTTTTTGAAAATTATGCTTTTTTTCAATTTTTGCATTGTTTGGTAGTAAGGCAAACATCGACAAAAAGCATAATTTTCAAAAAATCATATCTTCGCGATTTTAAAAGCTTTTTCAATAATTTCTTTCGTAAAAAATCCCTCAGATTCCCATCTTTCAAGATTGCTGTCGCTCGAAGAAATCCGTCCTATACCCAATTTTTGGTAAAATTTTGAAAATAAGGAAAAATGGGCATTTTGGGTTCAAACTTCAAATAGCTATATCTCGGATAAACCGTGTGATTTTTCAATAATTTTTTTACAAAAAATTCTCCAGATTACTAGCAATCGAATGTGTGATCGCCCGAAAAAATTCGGTTGAAACTCATTTTTTATTAATTTTTTAAAAAAAGTTGGCAAAACCTAAGCCATGGTTAGTGTCCCTTTAAGTAGAGTTTTGAACAACCCTTCCCGAGATCAGTCTTCAGACAAACACTAGCCAAATTTATAGTAAGATTTAAGATTTCCGTAGCCTCTCACAACGATCCGTCGATTACAAATATTGCAGATTTTTCGTTGATTATAGTGGACCCAAATCCGGACATATGGCCGCCCGTGTGCAATATAACAGCGGATACCTTGAACAAGTTTGTGAACATAAAATAATAGAATGGCATTTGTAGGTGCCCATCTTTGGATAAATGCAATACTCAGGGTTTTGTGACAAACATTACATTTAGTGACAGAGGATCTGGAGTTTCAACAGTATCTTATACGGCAGGAAACTGGACTATACCCGATTTGTGTAGGTTTTGAGAAAAAGATCACATTTACAAAATATTTCTAAAATCAGACTTAAGGATTGATCAACTAGTGAAACACGGATTTTTCGAGACTAATTATGCAAAGTGAAAGTACTAGTTATAATAAATTGTTTAATCATAAGAACCGGAAGACCGAGTACTTTCGGCGTTCAAAGAATCGTCCCAAAAATTTTCGAGTTTTTCGGTTCAATTTTTTCAATTTTTCGATTTTTTCAATTTTTTAAAAATATTTTTGAATTTTTTATATTTTCTCAAATTTTCGAATTTTTTCAAATTTTTTTGAATTTGTTCGACACTAGTTGGTCATTCCTTGTTAGCACTGCTTAACCATGGGTCTCAATATTTTTTGATTTTAGACGAGTTTACTGCAAACTCCACGTACAACACTTCGGAGATTAACTTCTATGCGTTCGGTAGCATTAGCTGTTGTCAGAATTACACCGAATTTAACATTGTCGATAGGGTTGGAAATATCGGAAAGTGTGTGTTTACTGTAAACGCAGCGACAATAGCCCCAACGACAATAGCCTCAACGACAATAGCCGTGCCACAAACAACGACAACAACATACAATAAAGCTTCGAATTATAACTTAAGCGTTGTGCTATTTATTTTGATTGTCGTATTTAATTTTGTTGTATTGTAATTCGGATAAGAGGCATATACCTAATATAAAAGAGTTACCAACTTTCCAATGGTACCAAGATTATCGAAAAGGATTTAAAGGACCAGTCCATTAATTTATAACCATATGAAAAATGATATATTCGGAAAGATCATGAAAAATGAAGCATTTTTTGTTTTTACGGCATGTTCTGAATCGTTGTAGTTTTCGAGATAATTGCATTTGAAATTGTATACAAGCTCTTCGTTGTAATATACAAATTTTTTGAATTTTTTTTCAGAAAAATCGATTTTTGCTCAATTTTTTAAATTTTCATAAAATGAACATTGTAGCAATTTTTTATAGCTAAATGAGACGAACAAAATGACACCAAANATCCAATTTGAAAATTGTTGTGGGTTATTGAAACGAATTTTCTGATTCATGTTTTCGTTTCAATAATCCAAAACAATGTTCAAATTGGATAATTTTGGTGTCATTTTGTTCGTCTTATTTAACTATAAAAAATTGTTACAATGTTCATTTTATAAAAATTGAAAAAATTGATGCAAAAATCGATTTTTCCGCAAAAAATTCAAAAAAGTTTATGTATTACAACGAAGAGCTTGTAACAAATTCAAAATTTCAAACGCAATTATCTCGAAAACCACAACGATTCAGAACATGCCGTAAAAACAACAGATGCTCCATTTTTCATGAGCTTTCCGAATATATCGTTTTTTTCATATGGTTGTAAATTACTGGACTGGTCCTTTAAGGAAATTCCTTAAAGACATTTTCATAAAGGCATTGTTCTGTAATCGTAAGGAAACTCCTAGTGCCATATTTACAAAGAGTTTATGAAACCTTGTAACAATTTGGAAAATTTTGTTTGTTGTTTCTGTTCTGAATTGTTCTGAATAAAGGTCAAATGATCATGTTTCCTTTTAGTTAAAGCAATAGACTTGTTATCATTCTAATAAAGACTATTTATCTAACAGCGCACATTTCTTCCCATTTCTATTCAAATTCTTCCTAGTTCTGATAAGGATATAAAAGCACAAGGTTCACCCATTTTTGCTTAGATTTTTACCAATTAAAAATGTTGTCTAAAAAATTTTTCGTTTTAACCATTTTTGCCATATTTTGTCTGATTCAATATCTCCATGCTGGATCTTTTGTTGTCGACTATCCAAATAAAAGATTCCTTCTAAATGGAAACCCATATAGAACTCTTTCTGGAGAGCTTCATTATTTTCGAGTCCATCCTGAACTATGGCAAGATCGCCTGCAACGTCTTCGAGCCGCTGGATTAAACATAGTTCAAACCTATATCGCATGGAACTTGCATGAACCATATCCTGGAGTGTAAGAAAGATGGGGGCAAGTTCCCCTGGTTCCCGTCACTTAATGTTGACTAAACTCGGCAAAAATTTTTATTTTCTTCCGGAGATTACCCATTTAGGGGTAATTTTATGCGAAAAATCGATTGCGCGTACTTCCGCAACCTGAAAACTGCAGAAAAATGTTGAAAATTTGCCAAAAACGACCATGCAGAGATGCATGGATATATAATTCGGTTTTCTCGAGAAATGAACAAATATCCCCCATGCATCCCTGCATGGTCGTTTTTGGCTAATTTTCACCATTTTTCAGCGGTTTTTAAGTTGTGGGAGTGCTCGCAATCTATAAAATTACCCCTAAATGGGTAATCTCCGGAAGAAAATAAAAATTTTTTGCCGAGTTTAGTCAACGTTGCGGCAACCAGGGAAACTTGCTGACATTTAAAAAATGTCAGCAAAGATGACATTTAAAAATCATTATTTTTAGATATGATTTTTCGGGCGGACTCAATTTCACTAGATTTTTCGAAATCGCACAATCTGTCGGGTTGAATGTCTTTCTTCGAATCGGACCATTCATCGATGGAGAACATGAGAATGGCGCTCTTCCTTGGTGGTTACTTAAATATCCGGGAATCAGGTTAAGAACCTCTGATCCAAAGTAAGAAGACTGTAGGAAGCATATATCCAATTTTTTAGTTATTTGGCTGCTATCCAAAGATCCTATACCGTTTTTCTAAAAGCGTTAGAGCCTTCTTTAATAAAAAATGATGGACCGGTTCTCATGTTACAAGTGGAAAATGAAATGTGCGGAGAAAATAATCATAATCATATATGCGATCATAATTATACCTATTTTTTGAGAGACTTTACTTGGAGTGTCGTTGGAAAAGATGTGGTTTTGTATACGAGTGAGTTTTAGAAATTCTGTTTTAGGCCTTTACTAATTGTGGCTCGGAATTTTGAAAGCACTATTCCACACTAATAGCAAGTTGGGGAGCACTAATTGCAATTAGTGCTCGTCTCGACGTGTCTCGATACGTCTCGACGTGCCTTGACGCGTCTCGAGTGTCTCGATGTACCTCGACGTGTCTCGATGCGTCTCGATGTGCCTCGACGCGTCTCGATGCATCTACGTGCCTCGACACGTCTCGATGCTTCTCGACGCTTTTTTAAATTGCAAATATCTTTTCAGGATAAACGAATTTTCGAATGTCGTCTTCTACATTTTTATGCATCTTATTGCGGATTATAAATTTATTGAAGACCACATTCGATAATTCGTTGGTCCTGAAGAATAAAACCGTCTCGACACCATCTATGCAATTAGTGCTTGTCTCGAAATCGTCGAGATGACAGTATAACTTTTCGTACAATTGTGGTTCGTACGAACTTTTCGTACGGTACTTTTCGTACGAACCTTTCGTACGGTACTTTTCGTACGAACTTTGCCTGATTATCAATAAAATTCGTTTTGGTTTAAATCTTTCGTGTCAATAAACGGATTTTATTGATAATAAGGCAACAAAAAGTTCGTATGAAAGGTTCGTACGAAAAGTACCGTACAAAAAATACCGTATGAATCACAATTGTATGAAAAGTTATACTACTATCAAGACAAATTAGTGGAGGCCCTTATTCTTTGTCATTTTTAGCCGATAGTGCCAATGGTGGATACAATTGTCTCGTATGTGGACATATTAATGAAACTCTTACAACAGTCGATTTTGGACTAGCTAATAACCCCCAGGATATCGTAGGATTTTTCCAACTGCAGAATTCGTTCAATAACAATAGCGGTATTATGTATTCTTCATATTAGCTCATCAAAATGATTTAGGTCCCAACGTCAATTCCGAGATCTATCCAGGCTGGTTCAACAATTGGGCAACCAGTTATTGGAGCGTATATCAATCCAGATCAAAGGTTATCTCAAACTTGGCAGAAATCTATAAGCTCAATGGGTCATTTAGTGTTTATATGTTTCATGGTGGGACTAATTTCGGATTTCAAAACGAGTGGGATGTAAGTTTTCAAAATCTGGGATTGCTCGAAAAGTCACCCTAAGCCTAGAATTAAAGGGACACTAACCATGGCCTAGGTTTTGCCAACTTTTTTAAACAAATTAATAAAAAAAATGAGTTTCAACCGAATTTTTTCGGGCGACCACGCATTCGATTGCTGGTAATCTGAAGAATTTTTTATAAAAAAAATTATTGCAAAATCACACGTTTTATCCGAGATATAGCCATTTGAAGTTTGGACCCAAAATGCCCATTTTTGCAAAAAAAATTTTCGAATAATTTTCTGTGGAAAAAATCTATAACTTTCTAGCATTTCAAAATATGGTCGCTCGAATAAATTCAAACAAAAATAAATTTTTGCGAATTTTTGAATTTTTGCAAAAATGGGCATTTTGGGGTCCAAACTTCAAATGGCTATATCTCAAATAAAACATAAGATTTTTCAATAATTTTTTTTACAAAAAATTCTCCAGATTACCAGCAATCGAATGTGTGGTCGCCCGAAAAAATTCGGTTGAAACTCATGTTTTTATTAATTTTTTTTAAAAAGTTGGTAAAACCTAAGCCATGGTTAGTGTCCCTTTAAGCCTAGGTAGAGATTTTATGTCACCAACGCAATTTCCCCAATTGTCAGTTGGTGACATAAACTGTCTCAGTGGCATCTGCTCTTTAAAATAAGAACTCGTCCCTGAGGAGCACGATGGTATGGTTGGTAACAGCTCTGAACCCCCAGTAACAAAGACAGCCATAAAAAACAGAAAAAATTAGCGGCTATTATATTATAAGATAGTTCAGAAATCGAGCTTGAAACTTTAGATCATAACCTCATATGATTATGGTGCACCTATTGCTGAAAATGGTGACATCACAGAGTTATATCTTGCGATTCGTAGTATGATAGCCAATTTTACCGACTGGCAGTACCCGCCTCAAAATGTTCCTGCTAATAACAGGTAATTTTCGTTTGATTTTTTGATCAAAATTTTTAGTATGGCTAATTATGGACAGGTGCAATTACAACGAGTCGGAACAAATCTTATATCAACTTTGAACCAAATGTTAGATGCTTGCAATAGCTCTTCTTATCCTCTAACTTTCGAAGATATTAACCATGGATATGGATTCGTCCTATATACAACAACTTTGACCAAAGCGGGCAAAACTTTATCCACTCCAAATATTAAAGATCATGGATATGTCTTCCTTAACAATGTTTTCCAGGTTAGTATAAAAAGATCCATAATCAGGGGCAAAAAAATGGGTGGGTAATGAGACCCAGTGGGTGGTAGATGATAGTGGATGATTCAACCAGTGGGTGATGCCACCCACTGGATGATGGATGGGTGAATTTTCTCAGGAAACCCGAGAAAATTGTATTTTCTCGGGTTTCCTGAGCTTTTTAGCGCAATTGAGTGATTTTGAATGCAATCACCCAGTAATGGCATTACCCATCACCCTCTGGGTTAATCACCCACTATCACCCATCAGTGGGTGAGGGGTGATTGTGGGTGATTCACTCAGTGGATGGTGGATGATTTGGGTGATGCCACCCTGGATGATGGTGGGTGATGGCACCTTTTCGTTCCCTGTCCATAACAAAGCAAAATTTAGGGAATGATCGGTCGAAATGGTTTCCATTATTCTGGTCAAACTTCTATCAATTTAAACAATGCCAATGCTGGAGATGTGTTGAGAATCGTAGTGGAAAATGGAGGTCGTCAAGCTTATTGGACCATAAACGATTACAAAGGTCTTTTCAATGTCACTCTAGACGGAACAACTCTTCAAAATTGGATTCAATGTGGAGTCAATGTCTCAGAAGTTTCGATCAATTCAGTAGGTGGGAAATTCGTCGAAGAAAATGCTGTAGACAACTCGGTCGTAGACAATCAACCTGGAGTGTTTGTTGGCCGATTTAATGCCAGCGCTCTACAAGACACCTTTTTCGACTCGTCGACTCTTGGAAAGGGTCAACTTTTTGTCAATGGTTTTAACCTGGGAAGATATTGGCCTAGTAAGGGACCACAAGTGACTTTATATGTCCCAAGACCAATTATTCAACCGATGAATACTGTGTTGATCATCGAGCTTACCGGAGCTAGTCAGAATTATGTAAATTTTGTTGACCATGCCATTTGGTCTCACTAAAAGTATAAATAAGTCTTTGTTTAATTTTTTAATATCCTAATAAAAATTTGGTTCTAATATGTACCCCAACATTTTGGCAAGCGAATAACTCTGTTAGTTCAGCATAGAAAATAACAAGTGAAATAGAAAATAGATTTCGATTTGTATACAGTCAAACTTCATTAAAGAGGGGGGTCCACTTTGCGACTACCTCTCGAAAAAAAATTTTTTTCTAAAAAGATCATTTTTAGGGGTAATTTTATGCGGGCAATCGATTGCGCACATTCCCAAAATGTGAAAACGCTTCCCTGACCCTGATTCAGGGAAAAAATTTGATTTTTGAAGCGAAAATCAAACATTTTCGGATTTTTATGAGAAAACCGTCGATTCTTAAGTTTTTCTAGGCGGGGAATCGATTGCGCGCACTCCCGAANTGGGGTGGGTGTATTGAAGCGAAAATCAAACATTTTCGGATTTTTATGAGAAAACCGTCGATTCTTAAGTTTTTCTAGGCGGGGAATCGATTGCGCGCACTCCCGAATCGTGAAAATGCTTCCTTGACCCTAATTCAAGGAAGGAATCAGTGTATTGAAGCGAAAATCAAACATTTTTGGATTTGTTTGATTTTCGCTTCAAAAATCAAATTTTGTCCCTGAATCAGGGTCAAGGAAGCGTTTTCACATTTTGGGAATGTGCGCAATCGATTCCCCGCATAAAATTAGCCCTAGAAATGGTCTTTTTAGAAAAAATTTTTTTCGAGAGGTGGTCGCAAAGTGGACCCCCCCCCCTTTAAAGTTGCTGGCGCCTCGATGTACTGCATACAGTCACTCTAGACGGAACAACCTTGTTGTAATGATACAACAGGCTGCAACCATTAACTTAAAGTAGGGTGTAAAGTATGGTCGGGTAGAAAATTTTTTTGAATTTTTTTAACAAGTGACCCTTTAGGGGTAATTTTATGCGAAAAATCGATTGNAAAACTTTAAAAGGGGGTGTCAAATATGGCCGAGTAGAAAATTTTTTTAACAAGTGACCCTTTAGGGGTAATTTTATGCGAAAAATCGATTGCGCGCATCGAAAAATTTTGAAAAAATTTTCCGGCGGTCAAAAAATGGAAAAAATTGCGTCAAAATTAGGGGTTATAACTTTAAACCCCAACAAAATCATTTTTACCATTTTTTGACCCCCGGAAAATTTTTTCAGAATTTTTCGATGTGCGCAATCGATTTCTCACATAAAATTACCCCTAAAGGATCACTTGTTAAAAAAATTCAAAAAAATTTTTTACCCGATCATACTTTACACCTCCCCCTTTAAAGGACCAGTCAAGTAATTTACAACAATATGAAAAAATGATATATTCAGAAAGATCATGAAAAATGAAGCATTTTTTGTTTTTACGGCATGTTCTGAATCGTTGTAGTTTTTGAGATAAGTGCGTTTGAACTTGTTACAAGCTCTTCTTTGTAATACATAAACTTTTTTGAATTTTTGCAGAAAAATCGATTTTTGCATCAATCTTTTAAATTTGTATAAAATGAATTTGTACAATTTTTTATAGCTAAATGAGACGAATAAAATGACATCAAAATTATCCAATTTGAACATTGTTTTGGGTTATTGAAACGAAAACCCTGATTCATGTTTTCGTTTCAATAACCCAAAACAATGTTCAAATTGGATAATTTTGATGTCATTTTTTCGTCTCATTTCGCTATACAAATTGCTACAATGTTCATTTTATGAAAATTTAAAAAATTGATGCAAAAATCGATTTTTCCGAAAAAAATTCAAAAAAAGTTTGTGTATTACAACAAAGAGCTTGTAACAAGTTCAAACGCAATTATCTCGAAAACTACAACGATTCAGAAGATGCCATAAAAACAAAAAATGCTCCACTTTTCATATGGTTGTAAATTAGCGGACTGGTCCTTTAAGGCACTTTTGCTTAGAACGAACAACTGTCTGGTTGACCCTGCTTGACTATGTGTTTTCTAATCATTTTTTAATATTCTATTATTATTTTACTTATTCCAAAAACTAATATAAATAAAATTCCATCATATTTTTTGTATATTTTACTTTGGTCAAGGCCATTTCATGTTTTTATTATTTTTTTGGCATAAAAATACCACACCCAGGTNACTAATATAAATAAAATTCCATCATATTTTTGTATATTTTACTTTGGTCAAGGCCATTTCATGTTTTTATTATTTTTTTGGCATAAAAATACCACACCCAGGTATTATCACCGTTATTAAATTTTAAAAGCAAAGATTCTTTGTAGAAAAAAGCCGATAATGCATAAAGCCAAAAGGACAAAGAAATTAAATAGCCGTGTTTCTGTTGTAGTTTTATCATGTGTTGTCAGTTTTTCACAAAGAAGTTTAGACATTATAAAGCTTTTGGGTGAAACCAGCAAATTCCGGATTGCTGATGTAATATGCGGTAAGGAAAATTGGGACCATATATATACGCTCATATATTTTGAGAATGCATCAGATTCCACTCGGACGAGGGTTATGTTGTAACTCGACGGAAGAATAACAGTTATTCGCTTTTTGCTTTAATCTTTTTGTTAGTCACCTGAGGGACCATTCACTAATCTCCTCAGTACCTCCTTTAATCCTTCCTAGACTGTAAAAACCGATAACTGACGAATCTTCGATTCCTCTTACTTTTATTGTGTTGCGTTGGTGACTGAGTATTAGGATAGGTTTATTAGAAAAATAAACTATTATACAACATTTATAAACCAAAGAAGAAAAGAGAGTAAGAACCTTAGGCCAGACTGAAGCAGTGAAAATGTGCGACCGATAAGCGTGTTCAATTGCTGGCTTGGAAAATAGCACAGGTGTGACATAACATATTGCAAACAAATAGAAACTTGCACTCAAATTTAGCCGTTTTTAGAGACCATCTAATGAACAGAACAGGACAGGAAGGCCGGTAATTAACTATTCCCACTCAACCAGCCAATCCGATTAATAGAATTCGGCTGAACCTTATTTTTTCTGAATTTTTCAAACAGCCTCCTAACAATGTTAATAATTGCGGACCTATACCCTGAGACAAGAGATAAAAACGTCAAATAATCTATAAAAATTCTAATCTCCAACAAAGCATATAAAATCATTGATTCTGAATTTTCTCCAAAATATATCCCATAATTTTTGATAAACGATGGTATTTGGATTGGTGTCGGTGAGGAAGTTAAATTGAAATTTGTTGTTTTTCCTTGAAGCCTAAACTTAAGTGCATCATAAGTGACATCTCTCATGATGGTTTGCTGGTTAATAGTTTCCATAGTTTGATATACACCCCCTAGAGCAACGCAAAACCCATAAACTAATAAGAATGTCGATTGGATCAGAAGAGCCAAAGAAATTCTCAAATTGTCTATGACAGAAAAGTTTGAGCCATTGGGCTTCCACCATACATACTTAAGTAGCTTAAGACAAAATAAAAAAGGAAATATGAATGCTAAAACAACAGCAATAGAATGAACGATGTATGGGTAGATAATGGAAACAACTAAGCTACTTTCTAAATCGTCTATTTGGGAAAATTTTACCATAGAGACATTGTTTTGTATCTCTGTCTGTAACAAATTTGATGCAGAGTAAGAGATCAGAATTGGAATTAAAAAACTCAAAGTCAAGAGAAATGCAAAAACATCAAAAATCAATATGAACAAAATAACCTTTTTGTGTGTCATAAAGTAGTTATAAAACAATGGGAAGAAAATAGACAAAAATCGAACAAACGAAAATAAAAGTATCATCAGGGTATTGAAGAAATAAAATTTCATCACAAATCCTCTCAATATGATATTAGACAATGTACTAAACAAGTAAACCTGTTTTTCCAAACAGCCGTTTTTCACAGTATTGTTGTCCCAACTAGAGCAGATTTCTTTATAGATCAAAAATATTAGGTCGAAGAAAACTTGGTTGAGGACCAGTAGGTGATAGTCTCTAAATTCTGTTGCTGGTAACTTAAGTCTAGTCCATAGAGTTAAAAGGATGATGATAATAGCCAAAGCAAAGCAACAATAGTTAAAGCCATATTTCATCAAAATTCCTGGTAAATAATACAAGAAACATGCAAAATCATTAGGCTCGATTTTTGAAATCGAGTCAAGAGTAAAAATGCATGGCATGTTAGAATAAAACTAAGAAGTGTGACAAATAGTGGACGTCAGCCTCTAGTTTTTATAATTATAGCGATCTACAAGGTAAATTCATGGGAAGGGTATAATTTATCAAGGTCAACGAAGAGGCAATCAATTAACATGTTGCCTTGTGATACGCCTCCAATAATTGCTGACAATCTGCCACTTTTCGATTTACTTCAATTAAGTGTTGCAATAATGTAGCGTAAAATTTCTACTGCGATCATTGAGCTCTACAAATCTAAGTTTTTTAGACTTAGGTTTTTTGATGGTTAAGCTTAAACCGCATCGCAGCCAAAGGGCGGAATGCTTGATGGCTGTGGTTACTAAAGGAACTATATTCTAACTTCTCAGTATCAACTAAAAAAAAAAGAAAATTTTATTCATATTGTTGTAATACACAAACTTTTTTGAATTTTTTTCAGAAAAATCGATTTTTAAAATTTTCATAAAATGAACATTGTAGCAATTTTTTATAGTTAAATGAGACGAACAAAATGGCACCAAAATTATTCAATTTGAACATTGTTTCGGGTTATTGAAACGAAAACTTGAGTCAGAATTTTCGTTTCAATAATCCAAAACAATGTTCAAATTGGATAATTTTGGTGACATTTTGTTCGTCTCATTTAGCTAAAAAAATTGCTACAATGTTCAATTATGAAAATTTACAAAATCGATTTTTCCATAAAAAATTCAAAAAAGTTTGTATTTACAACGAAGAGCTTGTACACAAATTCAAATTTCAAGCGTAATTATCTCGAAAACTACAACGATTCAGAACATGCCATAAAAACAAAAAATGCTCCATTTTTCATGATCTTTCCGAATATATCATTTTTCACATGATTGTAAATTACTGGACTGGTCCTTTAAGCCGTAATAAATATCCCCTTTAATATATAAATTTAATGGATTTTAATAGGAATTTTAAGCTATAACAATTAAAGCTTCCATTCAACTTTAGGAAAAGAGTATAGGGTCTCATGTAGTGATACTCTAACATAATAGAATGATGTTTTAACACTTGGGGGATAAGGAAATAGACTCCGTGAGCAGGACTATCTTCCGGTGACGTTAAGTTCCGGTCATGTCGACTATTCCGGTACCTCTAAAATTGTGGAATTTTTTAAAATATTGTTTCTTTCTATGGTTCCACCAATTCCATACCCCATATGTTCCAGTTCCCGTCCTTGGACCACTTCTTCGAACACGACTCTGCTCTGAAAGCGTAGTAAATTTGTTTGCCAGNTTTTTTAAATATTGTTTCTTTCTATGGTTCCACCAATTCCATACCCCGTATGTTCCAGTTCCCGTCCTTGGACCACTTCTTCGAACACGACTCTGCTCTGAAAGCGTAGTAAATTTGTTTGCCAGATTAGCTAAATCCTCTACTTGGCTACTCCATCTTTGTTTTTGTATTGGGCATTATAAGAAGGATTGTGTTTCACATAAATGCCCTTTAGTTTAAGTTAGAAAGTTCATGGGATAGAGGTCATATGATGTTTTTTTTAAATTTCGAAAGCGCAGTAAATTTGTTAGTTCCATAATTCCGCTTGAGAAAATTCAGAGCTCAAATAAAAGAATGTAGTGAAGCGGCAAAGAAGATGACAAATTAGTCTCGTTTAAAAACTGTGAACCCTTTATCTAAACTTTAAAGTAAAAATTCACTGTAAATGGATCCGAATTCAACGCTATTTGCCGACAACGAACGAGTTTTTATTGGACTAACATACTCTTCTGTAAGTCTTATTCATTGAGTTTTTACCATTTTTAGCTGTCAAGCGTTGGTTTTCTGGCTCACGGATGGACTTTCTATGAGCTCTATTATAACATCGAGTTAAAAAGTCTGTTCGTAACTCTATGCCTTTTAAACGCCATTGTTTCGATGGTACTAACATTGGTTTTCGCCGCATGGTATGGGCCGTTCATGATTTTGTAAGTCTTTAGATTGACTATCAGAACTGTCTATTTTCTAGCGAATTTCAAGGCCCCATTATCGAACATGTCGACCGTAAAATCGAAATGCTCACATGTTTCCTTTACTATATAGTCGTTTATTCGCATTTGGGAAAATCTTGTGATCGGCTCCTGGCCATCTCGAAACCAATATTTTATCGAACGTTTTTTACAAATAAAAAGAAGAAGATTGTCGTGGGTATAGTCTTTCTAAGTGGATTTCTACATGTTGTGCCGCAGTTTTTCGGTGAGAACCAGGGTTGTAGTCAGCGTCGTAATTTTGGTCCAAATTTGGAGAGGGGGAAGTTTTTCGAAGAAAAAATTTTTTTGCCTTGGTCCCCCCTTTGGTTTTTTTCGAAAATTTTCCAAAATTTTAGGCAAAAACATAAGGGGGACCAAGATGATTTTTTTTCGAAAATCACAAATTTTTGATAAAAATCATCATGGGCAATGGCGTAGCCAGAAAAAAATTTCGAGAGTGGCCCAACTTGGAAAAAAATTTTTTTTGCCTTGGTTTTTGCCCCCTTTATGTTTTTTTCGAAAATTTGGACAAAAACATAGGGGGGACCAAGACAATTTCCCCCCTTATGTATTCCCCCCCCCACCAAGACAAAAATTTTAAAAACACTCATTTTTAAGCGGAAAATACTCAGAAAATTTTGTTGAAATCCTTAGTCAATGCAAAAAATCAGCGCCGCAGCGAATTTTTTTTTGAAAAATGCTTGTTTATATGCTGAAAATGAAGAACTTTTGGTTTAAAAAATTTCATATTTGGGGCTGTTTTGTTGAAAAATGGAAAAATTTGGAGAAAAACTTTAATCGAAGTAAAATCCAGCGCCGCAGGCGAAAAATTTTTTGGTAAACGCTTGTTTTTAAGCTGAAAATGCTCAGAAAATTACAATTTTTATATAAAAAATGGAAAATTTTGGACCTTTTTGGTGAAAAAATAGAAAATTTTGGTCATTTTTGGTGAAAAATCGTTATGGGGAATTAGGATTTTTAGAAAAAATTTTCAAAAATTTCGGGCAAAAACATAGGGGGGACCAAGGAAATTTTTTTAGAGTTTTTAAAATAATTTCAAAAATTCCCCTGTTTTTTCGCGAAAATTTTTTGTTGACAAACACCTATTTTTAACCTGAAAATGCTCAAAAATTTTCGATTTTCGACGAAAATTTTGTTGAAATATTTGAGTTAATACATAAATCAGCGCCGCAGGCGAAAATTTTTTGCAAAATGCATGTTTACTAGCTGAATGCTCAGAAAATTGGTATTTTTTAATGAAAAAATGTTAAATTTTTTGTTGAAAATGGGTAATTTTGAACAATTTTAGTGAGATCCTTTAGTTAAAAAAAATCAATGCCCCAAAAAATCAAAATTTTTTTTTGGAGAATGCTGTTTTTATGCCGAAAATGCTAAGAAAATTACGATTTTTGGCGAAAAAATGTTGAATTTTGATTAAAAAATGGAAAATTTTGGTCATTTTTAGTGAAAATTTGGTCATTTTTGATGAAAAATCATAATGGGGTACCATTCGGATTTTTGAAAAAATTTTCAAAATTTTTGGGCAAAAACATAAGGGGGGACCATTAGGAAAAATTTTTCATTTTTCCAGGTTTGAGAGGGGGGGGAGGTTCCCCAGGTTCCCCTCCCCCTCATAATTACGACGCTGGTTGTAGTTTCGTTCCGTTTCTGTACTCGACGATTCCGATTCCGGCCATTGAACCTGTTCCACTACAGCCCTAGTGAGAACTCTTTTGTTTGCCTGTCTATGTCATCAATTTCTATGATCTAAAGTCCGGGTTCGTTACAGATGGTGTTTCTGGTGGAGTTTTTGGAGGGCGATGAATCTATTGCTTGATAAGGCACTAATAAGGAAATTTTAAAACGTTTTTTTTTATAATTAAAACAGTGTTCCTGGAGTGTTTTAGGGCGAGGAATTAATTGCGCGCATTACTGGAACATTAAAACTATTCTGATTCAAGCAACAAGTCTGAGTAATAAGTCAATAATGTGCTCAGGGTTGAAGCTCGGACAATGGGGTGGGTGCAGCTCGATGCTGTCTTGATTGGGGCTTAGAGGGAGTGGCATAAGCTCCTATCTTGCCTCCGGAGATGGCGCAAATCGGAAACGTACATTACAGAAAGTTCAATAAGCACCCATTAGGGTAAGATTCTAGAAAGCGTCCGTCGATTTGACTGTTGAGTTACCATTCAATTTAATGTTTTTAAGCCGTCGCCCAGCATAAGTCAAGGCGTAAAGCCTACCCGAAGTCAATCCATGAATGAAGACTTTGTCTCAATCAGCATAGGAGGGGGAATGCAACGGGCGCTATTCTAAAGACATACTCATGGTGAGCGTCGTAGATGCTTGCCTCTAAAGGTAAAAAACGATGAAAGCTACATTTAGGCAATTGTTATATACAATTCGACTACACATATCTGCTCACAAATTGGACGACTACTGGCTGTGGATACATACTCTTTTTTTACATCGAATTCATTTATTTTAGTTCGATTGTCGCGGTCTCCTTCCTATTCGATTTGATAACTCTGTATTTTGTAAGACAAAGGCTAATTCATGAATGTAGGGGCATTTGGTAACAATTAAACTAAAAATTTAGTAAAAAACAACAACTTTGTTAAAAGTAAAGAAAAACAGAGACTTAAGCTGGACTTTGGGTTGTTTATCCAGGTATGTGATTTTGATCAAATGTGGAATCAAGCTGTTCAGACGTTTATTACGGGATTCATACAGCTGGTATTATTGCTGAACTCAGATTTCATTGTTCGATTTATGAAGACAAAATGGGGGATTCTTCTGACGACGGCAATTCCATGGATTTGTTTTCATATGCTTGATGGGTAGGTAATTTTTGGGTGCCTTACCTGAGCAGAAAGGACCAGAGTCTTGAGACAAGGTCCGAAGACCACAGCACACATGGGTTAGAGTCCGCAATCGGAGCTCCAAACCCGGGCTATGTTCCGGATCTCGTTGATTCCTTGTGTCCCGAGAGCTTGGATCTTTTGAGCTTCGATTCTTGCATAAATTAATTTAGTGTTATCATGGCAATATTTACCACCAGATGGTTTAAGCGAAGATTGAAGCAAACAAAACTTTCGACTTGAAAAGTCCTATTTTGATTTAAATTTTTAGTGACGTTTTTCCATAATAAAATTTATTTAAAAAATAGATAAACTCCTTCATACATTTACAAGGGGGCCGGATAATTCTATCGAATGTGTCATGGTTTTCCAAATCATACATTAACAAGGAGGCGAGTATCGGCCATTTTTTGCGTTATGGGTCGTCAATTTTTCAATTTGGCGACCTTTTTTTGGCCGACGTCAACATAACGCAAAATTCTCAAGTTTTGCGTTATATCCAGCTTTACCATAACGCGAAGCGCTGAAAAATTTTGCGTTATGGTCGACCCATTGCGTGATGTATATATATATCATTTTTGGATAAAAATCATAAGGGGGGATCATTATGTTTTTTTCGTAAAGGAAAGGGGGCGTGCGTCATGCGTTATGATTTTCAAAAATTCGTGCGTTATCCCCCCGGATCATCCGGGGGTTGTAAATGAACTCCTTATCTAAACGTCTTTTCAACGAAAAATTGTTTTCTCCTTCGAAAACATGGATATGTGAAGTTATTTTCTCCATATAATGCAGCAGACTTAGGCTCTAGAATCTATGGTAGAACGATGAAGAATATTGTCAGAAAAAAGGTGTGGTTTGTAGTGAGCGTGCTTCATTATTGTTGCAAGTTTTCAACTTTCAATTATATGTTTCAAAGATCATTTTTAACATATCATTTTCCAGAAAAGAAATGAGTCAATGTTAACTATGGCTCACATATGTTTTCACCATACACCTCAACATTTGTGCACATATGAATATAGCAAAATGGGGCAACAACACACAAAACATTTTCCATCTTTCTCATCAAACGATCATATCGCTCACATCACATTTTTGTGATTTTGTATATGTAATTTTTGCATTTTTATTTCAAACCTTAATAAACTTAAAATATCATGGTTTGTACTCAAATTCCTCTGGTGCACATCCAACACAATATAATCGGAGCTCGTTCTCCGAAAAAATTTTTTTTTAATTTTTGTAAAAAATACATTCCTAGGGGCAATTTTCGATTCCGCGCATTCCCGAAGCATGAAAACGCTTTTTTGACCCTGAATCAGGGAATGGAATGGGTGTATTGAAGCGAAAATAAAACATTTTCGGATTTTTATGAGAAAACCGTCAATTCTTAGGTTTTCCTAGACAGGGAATCGATTGCATTCCCGAAGTATTTTTCGAGAACAAGCCCAGATTTGCACCCCCTTGGGGGGGGGGAGGGTAACAATCATGGCCATTCCTCCGAAAAAATTCTGAAACATGATCAAAGAAGCATTTTCATGCTTCGGGAATGTGCGCAATCGATTCCCCGCCTAAAAAACCTAAGAATCGACGATTTTCTCATAAAAATCAGAAAACGTTTGATTTTCATTTCAAAAATCCAATTTTTCCCTGAATCAGGGTCAGGAAAGCGTTTTTACATTTTGGGAATGTGCGCAATCGATTCCCCGCATAAAATTACCCCTAAAAATGATTTTAGAAAAAAATTTCTGGCTCAAATCAGGCTTAAGTTAAGCAATTTTTTAGGTGGTGCAGTTTTTATTTACTTTTTCATTAACAAGTCTATAAGAACATCCTTTATTAGGTCCATTAAAAATCTTGTGCTTAAATCGAACAATAGTGGGGCAACTTCCAATCAATGGGCATATAAAGTTAATTCGAACACTTGATTAGAAAAAAACAAAATCTAGTATTCTTAGACATTAAAAGGAGGATTCATTGTATATTTGTTGTTTTATTTAAAATTCAATAAAACTTTAGTATATACAACAAAAGTTTCAGGAAAAGTTCTGATACACTAATGTATTCACGATTTTTCTGCACTATTTGAATAATTTACACCTTTTCCGAAATTTTTGCGTGCTTTCAACATTATTTTTCTCGATTTTCAACTTCTCAGCTATCACAAAGGAGCTGAGACCAGAAATTATTCGACTTTATGAGAAGATCCATAATAATAGTGAAATCGCACATCGCTTGGATTTGCCAAGGCTCATTATTCAAATAGCCATCAAGTGCTATTAAAAAACAGGTTCTTATAAAAATCGCCCAGTTCTTGGTCAAACCTTTAAAAATCGCTCACTATCGAATAGATATCCTGATTTTGATTTTTTTAAAATTTTAGTTTAGATTCTGTGTGGGGCTACACTTCCTTGGATACAGGATACGAATTGGGTTCGGTCCTTAGTCCCATATCTGAAGCAAGCCCGGGTGTTCGTGTTGCATCTGAGTAAAACAAGGCTGTAGACGAAATGGGTAGAAAATGTCCCGCTGAGCATTTTCCATCCCACTAGATCTCCAAATTATAAAAATTAACCTTTATTCAATCTTAAGCAAAAAAAGAATACAATCGGTGTTAAAACCGTCTCCCCTACCAAACGCTGGGGTTTATATATGTCTGTTCTGGTTGACATAAGCCAGTTTACCCGGATTTTGCCTCCAGAAATAGGGCTAAAAACAATGTAAGAAATAGTCAAGATCTTATCCCAGAGGGTATGAATCTGTAGATAATTTTAGGGCTCATCGGGAGCTCCCATGTGAACAAAGTTTTTTCTAGAGCCATATCTTTGAATTTTTGACCCTTCAGGGGACCCAGATTTTTGCGAAAAACCATCACTTTCAATCACTCTTTCCACAACATGACCCCATACACCCGGTATAAGAGTTGTAGCCCGCGTCTCCAGCTTTCCAACGGCATCGAGATCATCGAAATTGGATTTAGCCATCAAGAGATATGCTCAAAATACTAAAGTGTAAAAACACCTGTTATGTACAACACTCATAAGGGCCAAAATGGGCATTTTTTAAGTTTTCACATCCCAAGTTTACACATCAAATGCACCTATGTGTATTTTGGTCTCAAATTTCATATTATATCATCAGTTAGCCTAGTGCCGCAGATAAGTTCGAACTTTCGAGATATCGTCTCTTAAAAAGTTATTGTTGATTTTCATTGATTTTACAATTTACATATTTTATATATTTTACGTAAATTGCACAACACTAACGTAAACGCATATCTTCAACCTTTCATTGCGGAACAAGTGGGTCAGAAATACTGACAGCAACAACAGGATTCTTGATTATCCGAAGAGCCCGGTATTGAAAAAGGAATGTTATCAACCTAAAATTTAACATTTAACAACAAAAATTTTAACCCCTTACTCATCCAAACATCTCTAAATAACTTTTAAAGAATCAAAGTTGTATAGCATTCTTATTAACCTCGTTATAAAGCTACTCATACAATATTGTCCTCCACCAAAGCAAACATAGACGAAAACGAAATAAGAAATGAGGAGTACAATGCAGGTCGAGACGTTGGCAAAATTCTAGAAAATGGGGCATTTTATTGGAGCAAAAATGAAGCACGGTTTTCGCTTAGTATTACAGGGTGGTGTACTATAAATTGGGTACAGTAAATTGTTGTCGACTGGTTTTATAAATTTTATTTCTAAGTACTAAATTAAAGTTCGTCAAAATACCGTAATTACTGTAAAATACGCCCCGAGCGTTAATTTTTCAACCTCCTTAGAAGGGGGCGTTTATTTTTCAACCCCTTCTCCCCCCCCCCTCACATGTGTACAAACATCCCCCTCCTCGAAATTTGTGATTTTCTGCGAGCGAAAAAAAACATAAGGAGGGATTGAGGGACCAAGGTGATTTTTTAAGATTTTTTTTCAAAAATCACCTTGTCCCCCCTTATGTTTTTTTCGAAACATTTAATTTTTTTTAAATTTTGCATCCGCCTGAACCCGCGAGTCTTTGCCCATAGCTTGACGACAAAAAATTTACGGATCGCCCGCGGGCGAAATGAGTCTCGATCGCAAAACTTGGAGCGTAAAGAAGTTATCATCTAAAATTACTTGAAATAAAAACAATCTTTCCAATGTTGCTCGTTGTTTTGTCCATTCTGAATAGTTTTTCCTATGGTAATAGTAAAGTTTAACCGCAGTTGCAACATCAAATAAAATAGAAAGCACGATGTTTATATAATCAATGTATTCTCGAATGTATTTAACGATTATGGAAGATTTGTACAGGGCAAATTCGTTACTAATTCCGAAAAGGTAGCGTCCATAAACATAACGGATGTCCACATCTAAAAAGGGCACTAGGATTATTTTTATGGATTTTTTTACGAACAAGGGGCTCAGGTAACCAATTTGAATTCTATCAGTTAAAATTTTTACTAAATAAATTTTTGTTACGTATCTTATTTCGTATCAGATTTTTTTAGATGTCACATGTCCATGATATTGATTGAAAATGCAACTTAAATCTATTTTTGTATTTGAAATCATTTGTCGTAATGAAATTTTATTTTAAAAAATCTCTATAAACCGACATCTCCCCGGAAATTCGATATCCGATCCCCCGGAGGGGTGTCGGTTTATCGAGCGTCGACTGTATGCTCAGGCACAGTATCTAGGTAATTTTTCCTTCAGGATAGTTTTCTTATAGAGAGTTAAAATTACCTACTTGTTATAAACAAAACCGGTATAAAACACACATGAACAATGATCGGAATAACTAGGCAACAAACAATAGCCTGTTTTGGCTTAAACTTTTCATTGTAAAAAAATGGAAAATACAAGGCTAAAAAGCGCTGGAACGACTTGAATGTCCCATAAAAAACACATGTTGACATGGTACACGCACTAAGATAATAGGTGATCCGATCAATGCGAATACCAAAAATGTTGAAAGGAGCATCTTTATCAGGACTAGCGGCAAAATATGGATTGTTCATACGGATGAATCTGAATGCGTTTTTGTTGAGAAAATTTAGTGAAAAAGTATACCGGATGTCATAAGCTAATTGTATTAGAATCATGTAGCTAAAAAGTATGACATCGCAGAATGCGATGGCTAGGCAAATGATTCCAAATTGTGTGACGAGCTCTTTGGTTCTTGTGATGAGTAGAATAACAAGAGACGTTAAGATTATCCATGGAACGCCGCCCTAAAAACATTAGAATTTTATCCTTTTCAACTTACCACTAATCTAGCTATCATGTTCATTTTAAATAAATAATCTTCGGCCCCGTCAAAGTATACGAGGAGTTCATAGTTGCTGTACTGCTTATAATAATCAAGTTTGCACTGATAATATCTCTGCCATTCAGCTGTACTAGTTTCTGGATTGACTAAAAAGTTAGACATCTATAAGTTGTAATGAAAAAGTTGCAATAGCCATCGTCGCATAAAAGACGATGGCTATGCAGAAATGCGATGACTTACTTA
Organism: Acrobeloides nanus; assembly: GCA_900406225.1. Classification (NCBI taxonomy): domain Eukaryota; kingdom Metazoa; phylum Nematoda; class Chromadorea; order Rhabditida; family Cephalobidae; genus Acrobeloides; species Acrobeloides nanus. The sequence continues at coordinate 10,810 of OZJO01011005.1, read as the reverse complement.
ATTTTATGCAAGTATAGTTAGCAAGATAAGTGAAGTTAATAGCACGCTGATACTCTGAATGCAGTAACTCTATGCTAGCTCCGTTTCCCATAATGGAGTAGCTAAAATCCAATTTTTGTCAAAAAACAAGATTTTGGTATAGAAAATGTTTTCAATTTAACTATCTCAGCACTTTCGTCTTACATAGCATATTAGGAAAAAAACACTGTTCCACGAAATTATAAAAGCATCTGTAAGCAGGGTTGGGATTTCCCCGGTTAAATCTATTTCCCAACCCTGCCTATAAGGATATTAAAGGAAAAGCTGTGTTGTTTCTCTAAAAACTACTTTTATCATAACTTCTGCATAATCCCGTTGTTCATTTTTCCACCTTCAAAATCACAAAAATCTTACAAACATCGGCAGAAAGTGTACTTTTTTCAGTAATATGTACACGATCATGTGCCTTCAAGCTAAATTTACCGCAAAATAATAGAAATTTCCACCTGTTGAATGTTTCTATATTTTAAGAGCAAGAGGAATGGGAAATTAGTTTACCAAGAACATTGGATTCTTTTTATTTGTTTCTGAGAAACTATGAGTTTTTGATTTCACCTTCTAGGAAACAAGATTTTTTGTAAAATTAAGAGACAACTTCTTGTAGAATAAAAATTTATAAGAGAAAAACTTTACTAAAACAAAAAACTTTTACTCAATGGGACAACGCGAATTTTCCCTGTTTGCTCCTTAAGGGGTCATCCAGATATTACATAATCAAAATTTTCGGTTTTTTGACCCCCTCCCCCCATGATTACGATGTATATATCATATTTTTGTTATAAAAATTGTTTATAAGGCTTTGATTTTTATTTTAAAAATTTTCCTATTGATTACGTAATCATGGGGGGGGGGGTCAAAAAACCAAAAATTGTTTATAAGGCTTTAAATACCGTAAAACTTCTAATAGAACCCCATGGGGCTCTATTATAAGGTGTTAATGATTGCTCTTTTAAAAATCGAGTTTAAATCGGACTTCTTCGAGCGACCACTTTTTGGATAGCTACTGTAGAAAGGAACGTTCTATAAAAGAAATTATTGAAAAATATTTTATTTTCGCTGAGTTATGGCCCTTTGAATTTGAAAAAGTTGAAAAAATGACATTTTTTTCAAAAAATCATATCTCCGTGAAATCGAAGTCATTGTCAATAATTTCTTTTACATAATGTTCCTCATTCGCTTAGCTATCCAAAAAGTGATTGCTCGAAGAAAATCGACTTAATTTTGATTTTTGAATGTATGACTTAAAATTTTTAAAATTTTAAAAAATTCAAAAGGCCATATCTCGACGAAAATAAAATATTTTTCAATAATTCTTTATATAGCATATTCCCTATCCTCAGGGCTATTCAAAAAGTGCTCGCTCGAAGAAATCCGATTTAAACTCGATTTTTAAGAGAATTTTTACGTTTACATGGGGTTCTATTAGAAGTTTTACGGTATATGACAAATGTTATTTGGTTTTAAATTGAAAAAATTATGGTTTTTCTTCATGTATTATATATGACAATGACGGAAGAGACGAGTTAAAACAGAGAAATCATGAGCTTTTATCTAAACTAATAAAATCAACATTGCTGTGGGGGCATTAATTTTTCAACCCCCTCCCCCTGGAGGGGCGTTAATTAGAGGGAGCGTATATTACAGTATTTACGGTATTTGTGGTTTTATTTTGTAATTACAATTGTTATTTGAAAGAATTTTATTAAGAAAAAACAGTTATTTTTAAAAATAAAATATCACCATTAATCCGATTAGCAATGCAAATTTTGAACTTGAATAAATTTTAGACGATGCTCCTGTAATGGATGTGGTCTCGACGGCGGTTTGTTTTGTTGTTTTTTCCGATGGATTTGTTGTAGCTTCTTCGGTTTTCGTCAACTGAATTGCCAAACATTCTGGAATTGTTCCATTCCAGGTTCCATCTTTTTGACAATACAACACACTGCTTCCGTCGACTTCATAGCCGGGATAACAACTAAATTCGGCTGTACCACCAACATTATAATAGTCAATATTGAGGTATCCATTTGTGGGGTTAGACAATCTCGGACACATTGTGATATTTTTGGAAGTCGTTGAAACGGTATTGTTGAATCCTTCTTGAGTTCCTAGAAATATTATAGTTGAAAATTTTTTTTGGCTACCACGGAACTTTTTATTGAATTAGGCAACATGTATATTGAAACGAAAAGAAATGCGAATCCTTATATAGCTTTTTTGATGCATCCCTGCGTGGTCTTATAGCGGGAAAATAAGGATTAGTACTAACAGCTATTATACATTTGCTCTTTTCAACGTTTGCCTTTTTTCGAGATTTGGTCGACGGGCAAACGTTGAATTTGTCAAAAATTTCACTTTTAGCAGTACTAACTAGTACTTATAGCCGTACTAACTAATCCTGATTTTTCCGCTATAAGACCACGCAAGGATGCATCAAAAAAGCTATATAAGAATCCACGTTTCTTTTCGTTTCGATGTACACTTTGCCTGATTCAATGAAAAGTTCTGTGGTAGCAAAAAAAATTATGGATATCATAGAAACTTTCTGGAATTTCTAGGATTACTCGGATTTTCTAGTAATAAAAAAATGATTTTCAGAATCTCTAGATTTTTTTTCAAAGATTTTTATTAAAGTTTCCTATGTACCTCTAGTCTGATTAGCGATAGTCGGATCGCCTGTTATGACCAAATCCCACAAACAGCTAGGATCGCCTCCACAAATTTCAGCCGCATCTGGTGGCAATTGACTAGCGGCATAGCCAAAATTCGGTCGGAAATTCGGAAAATAGTAGTCGGAATAGTTCTTGCCAAAGTAATCAAATAGACTCTCATCTTCTTGTACATACCAGTCTAATCCAAACTTTAGGTGCACAATTTCTGTGGTCGAATTCGCCGGCACTATGACGCCGTAGGGAGTTTCCAGGTCGTTGAACGGGTTTCCATCATAGGTGCCAAGAAGACCGTGTGTGAAATTTCCTTTGAATGTGATAGGAGCATATCCAATTAGAGATAGTTGAGAAAATTGAAACGAGAATCCAACGCCTAATGTAACACTAACCGTTCCATCTTGTAGAAGTATTGAGACATCACCATGCGTAAACTTATTTTGCAAGACATCCGGTGGGATCGGCACTCCATCATAATAAACATCGATCAAATATGTCAGAGGGTTGATTTCGACCTCAAAAAAATTGTTATCGCTGTATAGATGGGAAAAAGAAACCTGCACAATTGATCCATTTTCTGCTTTTAGTGCATATGCTGCCAAAAAGGTAAATGTACTTGCTGGTCCATATGGCAAAATCATTCTAACCTGAGCAGCTAGTGGTTGTGCTAGCGAATCTTTTAATAACCAGAATTCTCCGGCCCCATTGAAGGTATAATAAAGTTCATCAAAAGTGGTCCAATGCGGGTCGCCATTTCCAAGAGTCGCCTTTGGCGCCGTGTAATTGGCACCAGTGTCAGGTGGTCTTTCTTGATAGTATTTTTGACATTCTTCTTCATCATGATCTGTGGCATAGCAACAAAAAACCAAAGGGTTTATATCACGGATCAAATTTGGGAATGATGCGGCGATAGAAGGATGCGTAACATATGGATAACCAGCACCGGGAGTCTTTAAATGTACAGTTGCAAGCAACAAACTTTAATCATACGCCAGAAATACACCTAATTTGTTTTAGTCATGAATTTGAAAGCACATACTCATGTAAAGATGAGTTTGGGCTTGTTGGAGAGCATTGAGTTCGAGCTTATTTTAGCACAAAATCGGCATACGGACCGTTGTTACACGAACATGTTACACGACATCTATTTCACGACATTTGTTTCCGGCAGTTGTTTTCGCACACATATTTATTGAAATTTGTTCTTTGTACTAAAGTTACTATGGCAATTATTTTTCGTCACCTTTTATGACAATTATCTCGCGGCAGATGTTGCCGCGACACTTGTTGCCGCGACAGATGTTACCGCGACACTTGTTATCCGATAGATGTTACCGCGACACTTGTTACCCCAAAAAAACGCGAGAGCCCCTCCCATAGAGGTGTAAAATTTAACTTTTTTAGCCGCATTTTTTTGGGTAACAAGTGACGCGGTAACATCTGTCACGGTAACAAATGTCGTGGTGACAATGGTCATAAAACATTTTGTGTAACTTTTGTGCTAAAATAACTGTGATAAAATACTTGTCACAATTTTTTGTGTCATGAAAAATCTGTCGTGAAAATTTTGTCTTGGTAACATATGTCAAAAAATAAGTGTCGGCTACCGCAAAGTTGGGTAACAACGGTCCGTATGCCACAAAACCATCTCGTGTGAATCATAGGTGGACAAACAGGGGGGAGAGAGGGGTCTGGTGCTAGGTTGGGTCTAAAATTTTCACAAATTTGCCTTGGTCCCCCCCCCCCTTATGTTTTTTTTTTGAAAAATTTTTCAAAATTTTGAGGATCAAAAAAAAGAACCACCCGGCCGCTCTGATGCCGGGTTGGTCCTACTTTTTGGCCTTTTTGCCGGATTGGTTAGGGGGGGGGGAGATCCCCCCCCCCTTTGTCCATGTGTGGTGTGAATATGTCCTTTAGAATGCCGGACAGTTGGTCGACCGGATACTTGGTCGACTCGGAAAGTTTTTTTATTCAAGCCAAGTTGTCTAAAAAGGAAACTTTACTAGACAAGTTCGTAGAGCCAAAAGACGAGAAGGAAATGCTCCGGTTGAACCTCAAAACCGCAATTTTGACATTCTTGCACATATTAGAATGCGATAAGTGCGTGATCCACGTGGAGAAGCTAATCGTATAGACGAATTTTTTATATTGTATGATTCTGGTCCTGATCGAATTATTACTATGGGTAGCCAAGCCATGATCAATCTACTAAAAAACATTGGTGAATGGTTTGTAGTTTTTTTTGGTATCAGTATCTGTTTTACGAATATTTTTTATAATAAAAGTTATTGAATTATATTTTATATGGAAAAATTTAAAAATAACCAACTATTCGAGTCGACTAATTGTCCGATCGACCAACTGTCCGACAACGGTCCTTTAAAAGTTATGACTACAACAAATTAGACGTATTTCTGACGCTTGATTAAGTTCTTTGCTCATCATAATGCTATCTCTGAAAAGCTCTGGTGAGATTTTTATGCTACCTTTAAGAAGATATTTCCGCTTTTGTAGCAGCAATGTTGTCCACCACCGGATGGACTTGGAGTGGCCGAGTCATAGCATATATCAGCACCTTGATTTAAGAAGCATGCTTTTCCTCCAGGGCAATGCGGATCAACAACAAATCTCGGATCAAGTTGGGCAAGTTCCAAAGTCGGAGGGCATGGCGGTACATCAGTTGGGATCTTTAGAATAGGCGTTTTCGGAGTAGACGATTTATCATCTGAGATTTCTTCCCCTAATTCATCTTTGTTGTTGAGTAATCCATACGCGTCCAGCGCAGCTTGGCAGATTTTCCCGACTCCGGGACAAATTTCGCCTAGAACCCGAGCAGCTAAAAAGAATGATTTTTTAGCATCGAGATGTTTGTTGTGATAGTTTTACCCTCTTCTCATACCAAATCACCCAATTTTAAATAATAAAAAAACCTATTAACAAAATCTTAAACAAAAAACCAAGTTATCACATCAGTTTTGGAGAAAATGAGAAACTTGTTTTCTTCTCTTCCTTAAAGGACCAGGCCAATCACATGAAAAAATAATATATTCGGAAAGATCATGAAAAATGGGGCATTTTTTGTTTTTACGGCATTGTCTAAATCGTTTTCCCCATCGAGATAAATGCATTTGAAAATATGAATTCGTGCACATGTTTTCGTTGTAATAATCAAACTTTTTTGAATTTTTTGCGGAAAAATTGTGAAAAAATAGCATCAATCGATAGAGAATTTTATTCTGAACAACTTTGCTAATTGAAGTTTACGTAAAAATTATTTTCTCCGATCAAAAATGAATAAGTTTAAATTTTTGTATATTGAAGCGAAAATTCTGTATGAATTTATTTTGCATTTTTGATCGAAGAAAACAATTGTTTACGCAAACTTCAACTAGCAAAGTTGTTCAGCATCAAATTCTCTGTTGATTGATGATATTTTTTCGCAAATATTTTTTTAGGGGTTCTATTTTTTTCAGCACTAAAAATATTTTTTCAGCAATAATATTTTTTTTAGCACTAAAAATATTTGGCTTTAAATAAATTTATTCCTTAGGTCTTGGGCTTAGGCCTTAGGCGTTAGGCCTTAGGCGTTAGGCCTTAGGCGTTAGGCCTTAGGCGTTAGTGTTAGGCCTTAGGCGTTAGACTTTAGGCCTTAGGCTCAGGCTTAGGCAAAAAAACGATATTAGTGCTGAAAAAATATTTTTAGTGATAAAAAAAATAATTTTAGTAATGAAAAAAATAGGATCCATATTTTTTTCACGAATTTATAGAAAAAATTCAAAAAAGTTTGGTTATTACAACGAAAACATATACACGAATTCATATTTTCAAATGCATTTATCTCGATGGGGAAAACGATTCAGATAATGCCTTAAAAGCAAAAAATGCCCTATTTTTAATGATCTTTCCGAATATATCATTTTTTCATAGGACTGTATCTGAGTGGCCTGGTCCTTTAACTCATTTTTGCGCTTCCTTTCTGCACTTCCTATCGTTTTGGTGATTTTGTAAAAAACAAGCCCTTCGGGCATGTTTACGCACTTTTTGTACGACATATGAGAATCAAAGTTTTTCATAAAGCAATACAAAATCTCACAAGTTTTCTATGCCGCTTTAGGCTATTTCTAAATCCTTATTTGTACCCGATTTCATTCTTCTAGTGCATGAAAAACTTGACCATACCAAGTTTTTGGCACTATAATTTTTTCCACGAATCTCGCCACGCTAACGTTCGCCATGTAACTTTCGCCATGATAACTTTCGCCGTGTAACTTTCGCCACTTTCGTGTCAATAAACATATTTAATTTAAGACTAATTGAGTTGCCTGATTTGCAATAAATATGTATATTGACACGAACGTGGCGAAAGTTATAGTGCCAATTTTTTCATGATGCCTAAGGTCTTTTCTTGGATTTTTATGAAAATTTCATCATGCTAGAAAATTGTATAAAAGAGCTGAGCTTTTCTCAGTTCTTGTTATCAGTGAGCTTTTTCAACAATTTTGTTCAAATTTTGTATTTTTTTCGACTTTTTATGGATTTTGATCAAAATTTGTTCATTTTTTTAATGACTAGTCTAGTCAGATTGCGAATTCCGATAAAAAATTTTGGTTGATCAATTTTTGGTTCATTTTAACAATTTCTTGGCGAAAGTCCATTGATAAACAAAAAAGTCTCGATGCCGGTTTTTTTCTATGCAATTCAATGGTGTCAAGAAAGTGACAAATCTGTCAACTTGACATCACCGATGCGACTAGACACCCTACCATCTTCACCCATATTAGTAAGAGGATGATTCGTGAAAAGATCTCCAGCTAACTTTCCCAGGTACCATCCTCCAGTACATAGCAACTCGCTCATATCATCCAATTTGCACATCGGCCCAACAATTTCGGGAATATTCTTGATCGGATGCAATAGATATTCACCCAACTTTGCAATTTCGTCGTCTATCGTCTTGATGATGTACGGCTCGACGATATGCTCTAGACAATTGAGTGGACTTCTTTTGCATAACACACAAATTATGGCGTTCACAACGTCGTCGTAACAGAACTGGACTATGTCGATACCGATTTCGCAGACATGCATGTAGATAAAATGCCAGATTCCGTCGCGTTGTTCGCCTTCGTCCAATTTGTTCGGATCCCATTTGAATAGAATCGAACCGTTGCTTAAGACTTGTAGACTCAATGTGTCGGTCTGGGGGAGATTTACATATAAGTAGCCAGTTAGTGTTTGATTTCTGTTATTGTTCTGTATCTCGACTTCGAATTGTAGTCGTCCGGTGGTGTAGAAGAATGGGGTGTAGCATTGAATGTGGGTTAAAGTGATGATCTAAATTTTATTAAATCTCTTTGATCTGTACGTCCGATATGTCTCTTTTTTCTGCTCTTTTTTTATCCAAGCAACATTATTCCAACAAAACCTACATTTGCTTGAACCTCAGTGACGTTTGCATATGGATCATAAAATCTACAAAGAGCCGTATCAGTGGAGGTTAATTGTATATTCGTAATGTCTAGTGCCGTATGCCCGATAGTGTCCACCTTATTTGGCACTACGCAGAAATCACCAGTGTAGTTTCCACGGCAATCTGGCGGAGGACTAGGAGTCACCACAAGCGTATTAGTTCGAAAAATCCACTTTCCAGGGCTGTTCACATTGCTAGTTAGTGTGAAATTAAGCACAGCTGGAGTACAAGAGCCATTCGCTATAAGATAATGAACTCCATCTCCGTAATCATAACCAACTTCTGCAGCAGTGCCTGTAAGCAGTAAATTAGTTTGGTATTTATAGTGTCTAGATCGGGCGCTTAGACTTTACATTAATAGTTTTGGAGGCAAAACGACTTCCTAATTTTCGGATCAATTTTTGAGAATCTTAAAAATCGAATTTGAAACAATTTTTTTAGCAGAATTGTTGATCCGAAATTGAGTAACCCTTATAGAAAATTTTGTCGGCAACTCGATAAGAAGCCACCAGTCGATATCTCTTCCACAAATTTGTCGGATGGAATGATTCTTATCCGACAAAAAGTGCATTGCCGAAGTTAAATCCGACTTAAAAGGCCTAGGAATAAGTGTACAAGTAAGGGTGGAACACTTATCCAAATACGACATGTTTTTGACCTTTTTCTGGTCGCCAAATGTAAAAATGTCGTTTTTTTGGTAAAAAATATGTAAATTTTAGTAAAAAAACATGCCGTCTCGGGCCAAAATACGATATGTTTTCGCATTTTTGCCCCCCTCCTGATAGGACGACATAGGGAGACAGTCCCCCTTTATGCACCTATGGGCCTAGGTGATGCTTTTTTCGAACTACAATTCTGTGAAAAAAATTTTCAAATTCGATTCTAAGATCCTCAAAAATCGATCCAAAAATTAAGAAGTCGTTTCGTTGGCAAATCGATTAGTGATCCAATTAGTTGTGAAAAGCGTTATGGCGTGCTGTAGAACTGAGCGACACCAGTCGAGCCTATTCTCGAAAGACCGAGATTATCTGATTTGCTCAACTCTACCTCCAAGTCCATTTGTTCCTCCGCTAGCATCTCCTGTAGTCCATGTGATTTCATTGTAGTAAAAGATTGCAAACGATTGAGCTCCATCTGTTACCAAAGTCGCTTGGAATGTATTGCGTTTTCTAGTTTTTTCATTCGAGTCATCCAAGTCAATGAAATATGTCACATTGTGCCAAGTGGCCACCAGAGCCCACTCTAACTGGAGGTTCTTAATGTCACTAAAAGCGGTTTCGAGTTCCTGTTGAGCCTTTTTCAGAATGGATGAATTCGTTGTTTGACGGTAAAAAATGTCTCCTGTATTTCTGGCGTCGACATCGGCCCTAAAATGTTAGATAGCAAAATTGAAGGCTCTAGTTTAAGCTTATATCAAGTGAAAACTTCTTGGGCTTAAGAGCCTAAAACGCTGTCTCATTTTTTTCTTAAACGAGGGGTAAGAATTAGGGACTAATCTCGGTCGGAACATTTATTTTCATAAAAATGACCCTATTAGGGGTAAAATCATGCGAAAAATCGATTGCGCGCATCCCCGAAGCGTGAAAATGCTTCCTTGACCCTGATTCAGGGAAATAAGAAAATCGAAAAATTTTGAAATTTCTCTCTCAAAACCATATTTATAGGGGTAATTTCATGGAGAGAATCGATTGCACGCATTCCCGAAGCTTGAAAACGCTTCCCTGATTTAGGAAAATTAGTACATGTTGGATCTTCGCTTCAATACACATTCTTATTTCCCTGAATCAGGGTCAAAAAAGCATTTTCAAGCTTCGGGAATGCGCGCAATCGATTTTTCGCATGATTTTAGGCCTATATAGGCTGTTTTGGCAAAAAAAAATTTCGTCCGAGATTAGTCCCTAATTCTTACCCCTCCTTTAAGTAAGAAACAGTTTCATCGAAAAATTGTTTAAACCTACCAAAATGGCGCAATCATTCGAAATCGTTGTGGTACAGGACCACAAGATGGAGTGAATTCTGACATATTACCTACAAACGAAATAATTCCATTCTCGTTTATCCACAACGTAGATTGGGGTACATTAAGAAATGGAAATGGATAGGACAAATCTTGAGGTGGCGAACTCGTATCGTCACCTCTTAGCAATCGGGTATCACCGTTTGAGATTCCAAAAGGGAAGAAATCATTTAGAGCTACTTGTGCTTTACAACTTGAGAAAAACGGTAAAACAAAGAAACTCACAAGACACACTGTTAAACACCATCTAGCCATAATGCATGTACAAAAATGCATATGGCAAAATAGAGTATTAAATTGTAAAATTTAGGTGTGTCTCGAAAGGAATTTATAGTGTAAGCTAAAATTTGACGGTAAACAATCCTCTATTCCAATCTTATCAGCAATCCAATTAGTCTTAGACGAGTAAATTTGACTCTATGATAGCTCAGAAAGTAAAACAGCTATCATCAAAAACAAAATCAACGTCGAAAAATGACTTAATAACATGGAAAAATTAAGAAGTTTCAATAAAAATGCAAAATTTCAAGAGGCGATATTTCAAAAGTTCGAACCTAGGTGGCCATAGTGTTAAATGGCTCGAACGCTATTTAATTTGACTTTATTTAGTGAGATTAA
>OZJO01010990.1:0-10552 GCA_900406225.1 Acrobeloides nanus | reverse complement strand
GTATGCTCTACAAGATGATATATTTTTCATCGGGAAACTAAGGCGTCACTTCTGACATGTCCCTTGTAAGGCATAAGGCCTAAGCCTAAGGACAAAGCTATCACTAGTAATAATAATTAAAAAATTTTTAGCTAAACTTTTCGCAAATCTGACTATTTTTATTTACTTCTTTCTATTCCATTATGCGTAGCTCAACTTGTTGACTTGAAATGGACAAATATAAAAATGCCATCATTTAAAGCAATGCATAACAGCAATTTACAGAAAACAATCTGTTTATATGATTACTTTTCCACCAAAAATTTCTGAGCATTGTCAACTTATAAAGAGCATTTTGCTATAAATAAATTTTCTTTTTACAAATGTTAATCTGATTTTATGTATTTACTGGGTGCTTCTGTTAAACAAGTATCGCCAATTTTGTCCAAGGTACAAATTCCATCTCGATATCAAGTATCAAAATATGTAAACGATTTTGTACAATCAAATCAAAAAGAACACAATCGTCTTATTTTGTACCATGTGCGTAACAATAGAATATGCATTTTTATAGACATGTCTACAAAAAAATTTCACTACCTATGTTTGAATGTCCATTTTGTTACAGAAACTTGAAATTTATTTTTTTTAAATCCTATCATATTTTTTATAACTGAAAACTATCTTAAATAATTTTTACAGCTAGTTGAAGCCAGATATGACATGGCCTAGTACAATCAGTAGGTATTGACCACAATCGAAATCGAAAGTAGAGTTGAGTTTTGATTTAGGCTAAGCGGCAGCAAAGCTCGTTTCGCGCGCCTCGTTGCCACTTAGCCTAAACAAAACGCAACTACTTCCGATTCCGAGCGTTGGCTGTGGCTCCAAAGTCTTGAACCGGCGCCTTTATCGCCGCTCCTAAGTTCACCCCTATCACAACGCCTAATCCAAGTATAGATGAGTCTAAGATTTCAAAATCGAACATTTAACCGAAACCATATATAACAATTGGTTCAAAGCTGAACGATGAAAAACCGCACCGTTTGGTTTTTTAATGCTGCATTTCAAATGTTTCATACATTTCAGATATATTTGTATAAAACCAAACGGTCTGTTCCTTAACGCAGTCTTTTTTACTGTAATTTCAATTGTTTCATAAAACTGCAAAGCAGTTTATTTATATAGTGATACAAAATTTGTTACAAAAATTAAATTTTTAGCTAAAATAAATTCCATCGTGTTCAACATGATCTATAACGCTTGAACGACATACATATTGTAGGAACTCGAAAAAATCAATTTTTTCACTTTTTAGGGGGTAACCCTTCTAAATATTTAATTTTTACAAATATTTTTGTTAAAAAATAATATTATTATCTTATTCCCCATAATCGAAAACCCCCTAGTACAAAAAAATTAGCCTATTTGGAGCCATTTTTGAAATTCGAATATTTTCCAATTTTTAGGGATTACCCCCTAATTTTTTAATTTTTACAAAAAATTTTACTAAAAAATAATATCACCATCGTGTTCCCCATAGTGGAAAACCCCCAAGTACAAAAAGTTAGCGTGTTTTGATAAGAAAAATAACTAGAAATAATTTTTTAACTCTTCTTGACATCAAAAATAGGTGTAATTGGTGTAAAAAATTAATTTTTTGACCTCTTAAATGAATTTTTTTGAAAAAAATATTAGCCAAATTAAACGACACAAAAAAATTATCCTCCTTAAAGCTAGGGACCGCCATAGGGTTTCTAAAACTCATATTTCCCAATGTGTATGGACATTAGGATCGTTTAAAATATAAAATCTAGATCTTAAAAACCATATGCTGAAAAAAAATCGCATCAAATATGGATTTTTGCGTGAAAATTTGAGTTATGAAAAAGATTCCTTTATACAGCATTTTATATAGAAAAAAGGCCAAAAGGCGTCCTTCGATAGTAAAACACCATTTTTATTCAAGTTGATTTTTATCCAAGTGCTTCAAGTTGAATTTATTTAGTGAGATTAACGCATGAGAAAGTTTTTAAAAGTCATTTTGAGTCAAAATTCGATTCCTAGAAAATTCAAAACAATGTCTGAAGCTCAATACCATCGATTTTACGTGTATTTTTTGAATTTTCTAACCTCTCTAAAACATCCAAGATAATTTTTTTCGGCCAAAATGTCTTTCTGGCAGATGTATTTCAATATGGAGAATATTTCTAGCGTGGTTTCGAAAAAATCTGAGCAAAAATTTTTTTCGATCTCATTTCTACTCCCATGCGTAAAAATGGCTTAAAAATCGAATTTTCTCGGATTTTTTTTGAAATCACGCTAGAAATGTTCTCCATTTGGAATACATCTGCCAGAAAGAAATTTTGGACGAAACAAATTATCTTGGGTGTTTTAGAGAGGTTAGAAAATTCAAAAAAATACACATAAAATCGATGGTATTGAGCTTCGGACAGAGTTTTGAATTTTTTAAGGACCGAATTTTGACTCGAAATGACTTTGAAAAACTTTCCCATGCGTTAATCTCACAAATAAATTCAACTTGGAGCGACCGACACAAATTATGCCAAAAAGAGTTATGACAAAAACTCGAAAAGTATCACCACTCTACCAAATGTTATTTTTTCCTCAACTTGTTTTTTGCATAACTTTTTATATTATAAAACTTGTGGCGTGGTTTTGGTATTATTTGAAAGCTCGAAATTGTAGCTTTAAAATGACACCAAAACCACACCATATATCTCATCCCTTATAAAGTTATGCTTCAAATACACGCGCAAGAACTTTTTTGTCACCCTGTATAACCACTTTCCGATCAAGATTATACGATTGGCATCACTTTTTTTTAAAATTTCTTTTGGGAAATATGGCTCCTATGTTCCCCTAAACTTTGATGTATTTACATTGATTTACTTATCTAAGTTTCAAGAGATAACGAATTTTTAACCAATATTGATCGACCTGATGATTTTTACTATATTAGAAAAAATTCAATTTTGTTTAAAATCCAAATTTAGAAGATATAAAAAAAGATTATAGATTTACTTATTAACTCAAATACTACAACATAAAAGCAAAAAATCGAATTAAAAGTATCGATTTTGTGAAAAAAAATCATGTTTTTCTCAAATTTACGGAAATTGATCCATTTCAAGATATGTATAAAGAATGGTTGAAAAAACTTCAAAATTTGACGATCCGATCAAAAATTTGATAGGATTTTTATTGATTCATATTCTACAGACATAAAAATATAATTTTGAAAAGAAATTAGAAATTTGATGAAGGACGCTTTTTTCTGTACGGAGGCCCTTAAGGCTATGGCGGTCCCTACTTAAAGCCTTCAAGAATCACGTTTTTGATTAAAAAAAAGGGGGTAACTTGTAAAAACTGAATTTTGTACGGTGCTCATTTAAGTGGCGGTATAATCTATTAAGTTTTGAGCAAACAATTTTTTTGGCTTAATTTTGAAATAATTGCGAGAAATATGCATTATCTTGCCTATAAACTCTTTTAGTTTTAGCGAAGTAAAATGAGTGAATCGGAAAAGCAGCTTTTTCGATTTATCCATTTTAATCTGCATTTTTGATTCATCCGTTTTACTCCGAAGAAGCTTCATATCAATACTAAACAAAAAATGAGCATGCGAAAATTTGCTACGATATTATGCAGCCTTATGCAGCCAGTACGTGAAGTTTCCTTGACTGAGAATGAAGTTTATCTCATCGATGTTGTACGCTCATACGATCGCTACGTCAACTTTTCGGAATATTTCAATGATTTAATGGGTTTTCTTGTTTTTTGATTTGTCTTCATTGTTTGTGTTAATTATTTTGTCAATGTTTATATTTTTTTTGTTATTATTTATTGCAATAAATTGTTTTGCATGATCGGAATCAAAATATAGCATAAAAACCGTATTTTTTTAATATTATATTTGAAATAAAATTGCATTTTCTCAGGCAGAATGTCTACTTTTTACCTAATTTGTTTAAAACAGAGAATTCGATTTTGTACGTTCAAGTAAAATTAGGCAAAAGTCAACGTTTTGCCAGAGAACTGCAATTTTACTTTAAACATAAAATTTTAAAAAAGTACGATTTTTATGCGCCATCCTGCACTTTTGTTGTTTTAAACTAGATAAGCTTTTGGAGAATTTTCTTCTCAAAATTCTGTTTCTCAAGAAGTTAATAAAATTAAGAGTATCAAAATATTTTACACAATAATATACAGTCAACTCTCGATATAGTGGCCCCTGAAGGGAGGGGACACGTTACCGAAAGCCGTGTAAAAAATATAAAAATGACAAGTAAAATTTTTCTCTTTTTATGAAATTCTGATTTTTTCATAAAAAAAACATATTCTTGGTAAATTTTTTGAAAATTTAGATTTTTCTCAATTTTTATGGAATGTTCCGAAATTTTAATTATTAGATATTTTTTGTTGAAAAAATCAGCTTTTTAATAAAAAAATTTTCCAAAAATTCTTTTACTAAAATTTTACACGAAATAATAAAAAACTATTTTTAACTGACAATTTTAGCTCAGAATAATGTAAAAAAACTAAAATTGAGCCCAAAGTTCTTTAAAAATTGATTTTTGAGCTCAAAATTAAGTAAAAAATCAAATTTTTAGCCCAAAATTTTGAAGGAAATCAATTTTTAAGCTTTTTTTGAATTTATTTACACATAAATAATAAAAAATATTTTTGATATAACTATAAACAACATTGGAAAAATTTTTCTCACTATTAATGCCTTGCGGCGCAATGGAAGTATAAATCCTTGGTAAGGATTTGTATGCGTTGTGGAAGTTCCGCTTTTTTGCGGTAGACGGCACATGCACTTTTACGTCGATTTCAGCTCGGCTTCGGCACTCTTTTGATATTTAAGGCCGTCACCAAACTTAACCGGCAATTCTAGGCTGGCATCAGCACATTATAGACCGTCACCAGCACTTATGCGATTTTAGGTTCCCTCTCCCCCCCTTCCTTAACTTGCTCAGATATGGTATGCATGATCTGATGACCCAGTCCAAAATCAAAGAAATTATGATTTAACTAATGCTCTTCCTATTATGTTTTTGCCAACATTTGATTTTTACCAAAATTCATATTCGAATCCGAAGGAATTTTTAAATTTTGACCACGAGAAGGTACCCCACAAGGGGTTAAAAACAATGGTTTGACCTCGTATGGGGTACCTCTTTGTAAATCATTTTTTGACCATATTCTTGAGGTCTAGAACAAAAAATAAGGTAGATTCGTGTTCAGCTTTTGTAATTTTTTATAATTTAGTACAAAGTCTTATGAGAAAACAACTTATGCAAACCGCCGAAGATATCGTGGAACTTCCTATCGTGAAATTTGACGAATTTCTAGAAGCCATATTCAAGAACTTACCAAATCTTAAAGTTGGGAATATTACTGAGAAAGAACTCAGTGTTTATTTCGCAGTAAAGATTCACGTCATAAACAACTGTATAGATAGGAGAGTGATGTTCATCACTCCAGAATTTTGGCCATTTATATTTGATGCCGCCGGTATTCTTTGTAGTGCGTACCCAGTGATGCAAAAAGTCATGGACTTCTTATATCTGACCTTTCATCCTGAATGGACAGATCTTTTCATTCCGATCTACTTCCAATCATTAACCTCTGATCGTTGTGTATATATCAATAGATTACTTTGGGATCAAATTTGTCTTGGGAATTAATTTTTCAGATAGATTCCAAAAGACAAAAATAATAAGAAGCTCTTTCAAATCAATGAAACCAGTTATAAATAATGACCGGATAAACGTTTGAAAACAACGAAACAATATCAAATAAGCTTATTTTTTATGGCTCATTAATATACAATTGCGAAAAAAACTATATTTAAATGGAAAAATCATCATTTGAGTTATATATATATAACGAGAAAGTTTGGAAGTAAATAATTTAAAATATTACAATTATAAATGGATTATTAGTCAGATTCGTTAAGGGCCCGCAATTTGTTGATTCGCTTTTCGATCAGTTCTGCCCCCCAAAATGCCTTGGCGTTTCCAACAACATCTTATCCACCGCTGCTTGTTCCATGATCAAAATTTTAGCCAGTCGAGTATGTACAAACTTTACTCCCAAAGGACGTTGAGATGCGTACGGGCAATCGGTTTCAACCAGAATTTTTGATTTGTTGCCATGAAGGAACTAAAAATTCAAAATTCTCATTAAATCATAACACAAAATACAAATTCAAAAACTTAAATCCTACCTCATGAACTCTTTTATAATTTAGAGTATTCTCATTAACGTCAAAAAATGTGGTCGGATAACCGTCAGCGATAAATCGATATTCACCCGGGAACATCATATAATGAATGTAGATCTTTGTGTTGCTTGAAATTTTTTGAGACATTCGTAAGCATCACGATGAACTATGTCTTGTAACCGATTAGTGCTTCTCAAATGAAGAGCCAAAGGAATATCGGGACAACTGTCTCGATAAATTCTAAGCAGTTTCTCAAAGACACTACATTGATCCACAAAGCGCATTTTAGTGCCGAATCCGTACTAGAGTCCCATTTCGCATCCGATCGTGTTGAACAAAACTCGATTGGTCTTAAGAGAATATTCTATAAAGTACCTCAATCTGTCTCCTTTTTCGTTGAAGTAATGGTATTATTTAGGGTGCAAACCGTAATTATGGCTCAAAATAAATCGCTGATAACGATTGTTCTAAAAATAAATTAAGGAACTAGGAAAAAATCTTTAAACGCTCTCAAAAAATCAAAAAAACATATGGTGGCCTCTTCCTAACTTCTTCTTCGGTCATTCCAAAATCATATAACTCTGCAGAATCGAGTTCTATATCAAACTCTGCTGGATCGAGTTCTATATCTAAAAAACAAAAGAGTATTAATATCCATAAAAAATAGGGAGGATCCATCAAATTCATCCTCAAAATAAAGAAAACAATTTTTTCGATTTTTGAAATTACTTCCCTGCTGGAATCTGCCTCCAATTAATAATTTGATTTTGAAGTTTAAGACCTCTAAATGGGATAGTAGTGGGTATCAATTAAAGAACATAACCCCCCATTTAAATGACCATAAATTTAAATTTTAAATTTGGTGGGGGGAGTAGTAGATATCATTTACCAACCATCACCATTTGATTGACCCTAAATCTAAAACATCTATGGGTATAGTATAAAGGCGGTACGACAATTACTGCCGAACATTTGCGGCTCAAAAATGAGTTTTTTACTATTTGTTTAAATAAATTTAAAAACCCCATTTTTGAGCCGCAAATGTCGTACCGCCAGTATAAATGGGAGGGGGGTAGTAGGTATCTTTTAATAAATTTAAGACCGCCACCATCAATTTTAATCGAAGTTGAACTTACAAGTATCGAATGGTTTCTCCGGAGGCTCGACCATACGTTCTTTGAACTCGGAAAGCGCGTCGTTTCGGAGAATTAACATATCTGTTATTTAATAAATTTAGATCGCATTTCCATCGAATATATTGCCACTTAGATGTCTGGAAAATTCTTCATCTGAGACTTCTCCGTTCGAATTCTGCAATCGCCGATTTTGGCCTTCATTCGATTCAATGACTCAGAGACCTTATCACGAGTGTATGTACCGTAAAGAAAACTGTCCAGCATTAAAAGCAAATAGTCGTCTGGAACATTTTGGACATCAATCAATAAATTCAGGACACCTCAAGAATCCGAGGATTTCAGCCTTTTTACCAGATATATTCTTTATATCCTAATGATCTTTTTTTTCTAAAACAGTTAAAGCATAGCATAGTAAATAGCCTTCTTGAATTCATCAGTGACTTCAAATTCATTCGCTCTACTAAAAAGACTCACAAGGATTCTTCAACTGGTGCAACGCGAAGTTTTTCAAAAGCCCAGTATTATTTGAATGTTCAATATCTAAGTAGTCTTTAAGGCCGAAGCTGGAGGCTAATGGGGAAGAAAATTTTTTGCTACGATTCTTGAAAGCCAGGGTCCCTATTCTATAGGGGTATCACGTACATGTCAACATTTTAAGCCATTTAACCTCAGTTTTCTTTTGGAAATTAACCCAAATTTGAACTCTTCTAATGTTGCGCTACAACTTTTATAATGAGCGTATGCGGTCAAGAATTCGATATAACCACTAAATACTCAAAAAACCTTTGAAAATGAACAAAAAAAAAACTCTATTTTTTACGTTTTTTATTATTTTCTTTTTGTAAGCAATATTTTTCTACTATTATTCTAATCGATTTAATTATTTTTTATTGATATTTATCCAAATTTAACGCATCCCCCATAGGGATGCGTAGTTTTGTTTTGTTTTTGGGGGTTCCTACACCCATTTTAGGTGTTTTTTGATAATAACTTTTACAAGATGATGGATAGAAAATTTTTTTTAAATTAAGAATTTTTTTCAGGCTAAGAACTTCCTAATGATAGGTCGATATTAGGTTTCACATTTAAAACTTTATAAAAATCATGTCAAACTTTTCGAGATGTTCGAAAAAACTGAAAAATTTATCTATCTCAAAAAATTATTTTTTCTTATTTAACGCATCCCCCCTGGGGATGCGTATGTTTGTTTTGTTTTTGGGGGTTCCTACACACATTTTAGACGTTTTTTGATAATAATTTTTGCAAGACGATGGATAGAAAATTTTTTTTTGCTTAAGAATTTTTTTCAGGCTAAGAGCTTCCTAATGATAGCTCGATATTTTGATTCACATTTAAAATATAAAACTGTGTCAATCATTAAATAAATTTTCGAAAAATACAGTTTTTTTCGAAAAATTTTGTCTCAAAAAATTATTTTCTCGTATATTTCTTTTTATTCGCCATATAAATGTAAATAAAAATCGTATATTTGAATCTCGAAAAATAAGCGTTTTTTTCAAAAAATCATAAAAGTCATCATTTTCAAGATGTCTTATCTTGCTCTTAATAAAATTATTTTGAATAATTTTTTTAAATATATTTATTTCAGACCTTCAATTGTCCAAAAATTGCTCGTTTGAAGAAATATTATATATCTTGAATTTTGATGAATTTTTTTAAGAACGTCAAAAAATTTATAAAAAAAATTCTAACTTTTTTTCTGACTTTCAAATGTCGTTATTGATAGCTCAATTTAATGCGGAATTTTATGGAAAACAAATTTACCGTGCATCACTTATCTGATTAACTTATCTCGATTTTTTCGATAAAGATTCTATTTTTGAACGATTTTGTCATTATATTGATTGTAATTTAATTTCTACACATTCATATTTTTTCAGTTATGTGTCATTACACCACCAATATTATGAGTAACAATATTGTAGAACATCACTTTTTCGGAAAAATTCATCTTTATGATGAAATATGGATTTTTATTATTAAAACCCCATTTTTGATAGAAATTGGCATAAAATCGACTATAACTTTTTTCTACACGCTCAAATTTTTCAGTGATGTGTCATTTCACCGCTAATTTTAAGAGGAGCAACATTTTCGAACATCTTTTTATCGGGAAATTCATCTTGGGGAATTACGCCAAAAAGTATTGCCACAAACTTGAAGCCTATATTATTTTTATGTATTTAATGAGTGATTAACAAAAACATATAAGTTAGGACCCGAGCTTTTAAACTTGTGGAGAAATCGAGAAATATCGTTATTTGGACCCCCTCAAAAATCATCATTTGGACCTTTTTTTGTTTTTATCATAATTTTTTTCTATATATGCTTTTTCCATAATTTAAAAAATGTTTTCATTCCCATCGTTGCTCATTCCAACGACACGTCGATCATGTCTAGCATTTATAGTTTTCGAGAAAAAATATTTTCTTTCTATTAATAACGCTTTTTGACCCCCTCAAAAATTCACTTTTTGGGCTCTAACTCGAAATCCATTCACTACTTGTACTCCGAATCGTACATAAAAATAAACTAGGATTTCTGGCCATTATCCATGACCATGTCCCTTTTCAGGGATCGAAGTTCAATAAATGTGAAAATCGCTAACAAAGTGCGTATGTAGAGTATACCATGTTATATATGCTTGAGAATTTTTTCAGACTAAAAGCCTTCTGATGATTGAATTGATATTAAAGATTCTGATATAAAATTGTTAGTATATGGTCATAAAACGAATAATCGACTTTTGGTGGGTCTTTTGCATAAAATGAGTATTCGCAAGGATGATTCTTAAAGATCTACAGAATATTTTTTTTTAATTAACTCAGGCAGACGCCCCGTTGATGATGACGTAGAGCTTTTGAAAAAAAATTTTATTTGGGGGTAAAATCGATTTTTTCTATAAGACCCAGTTTTACTTAAAAATTAGCATAAAATTAGTATTCGCAAGGATGATTCCTCAAGATCTACAGAATATTTTTTTTCTTTTTTTAATAAACTCAGGCAGGCACCCCGTTGAAAGCGATAGTGTATATATTATAGCTCCATTAAAAATGAAAACTGCTTCGCAGTTTTATGAAACACATGAAATATCCAATGGGCAAAACAGTGTAAGGAAACAAGATGTTTGTTTTGTTTTTGGACGTTCAATTCATTCAAAAATTTA
>OZJO01010988.1:0-13583 GCA_900406225.1 Acrobeloides nanus | reverse complement strand
ACAAATTCAAAATTTCAAACGCAATTATCTCGAAAACTACAACGATTCAGAACATGCCATAAAAACAAAAAATGCTCCATTTTTCATGATCTTTCTGAATATATCATTTTTTCATATGATTGTAAATCACTGGACTCGTCCTTTAAGCATAAGCCTAAGACTAAGCTTAAGCCTAAGAGTTTTCGCGTTAATATACAAAACAATTTAAAAATATTGAAAAGATTATTTCAAACCATCTTTGTTGCGACGCATTCTTCACACTTAAAAATTTTTTGACAAAATCACGCAAAAATTCGCAAAATTCCATTTTTGGGACACAGTGTAAAAATCAAAATTTGCATAAAATCAAAATTGATCGCTAACACAACAATCCGATCTATCTAGCATAGTCTCAGTGACGCATTAACAACATAAGATGTTAATCAATCATCTAAATCCTTTTAAAACTATCCCGGCTTATTTGAGCTAAAACGCAAATCTCCTATAAAAAAACGACGCACCAATAACACAACATCTCTTATACGTAATACGCCCATGGAAAAATCAAAAATGACACTCGAGATGTAAGAAGGAAAAAGAAGTATCCTTAGGCTTAGGGCTACTAACTAAACTTTAACTTGGGATTAATCCAGCCAAGATAAGATGTAGGATGGATAAATTTTCTTTGATTAAAAGCCATATATCGGCGAAGAAGATGGAATCTAATCTCTTTTGAACGTAACATGAGATGCATTTCAGAAAAAATTCTAATAGTACTTAGGCAATGTGTGTCTGTCAAAGACACGCGGTTTTAAAAGAAATAATGAAAAAAGTGGACAAAATAAGGCTTGTAAGAATCAATATGGTGTGAGGGAGAGCCTCTTTTTACACTCATATGGTTGAGGGTTCGATCCCACCAGTGGGCTGTATGCACAATTGATGCTAAAGTTAGTGCTCACGTTATTAACTGTAGCTAACGCTGCAGTTGTGCATACTGGTTGTAGCTAATAGCGTTAGCTACAGCTAAAAGCGTTGTTTGTAAAAAATTTTTGTGAAAATCAAAATTTTTGCCCTAGTGGGATCGAATTCGGGGGCCCAACGTTGTTTAAATTGACAGATCGGATGGGCAGCACGCATTGCCGAGGCATGAAAATGTTTGTCTGATCCTGATTCAGGGAATACTAAAGTTTTTGAGGGATTTTCAGGGTATACCCCTCGTAAGGTACCTTCTCGTGGTCAAAATAAACAAATTCCTTCAGATTCGTGTTCTCCATGTCGAAAAATCTCCTGACACCAAATTTCAGCCAATTTGGAGAACTTGATGAAAATTCGAGTTTTTGGCCCTCTTGGAGTTCTGCAAATTTGGTGTCAGGAGGTTTTTATAGGGCTAACTTTTTTTTGAATATGTCAAAAAATTTTTAACCCTGACGGGATTGAATCAGCGATCGTGTTAGTAAAAAGTGAGGCGCTTGCCACTGCACCATGAGTGATTAATTCTTAATGCGCGCGTGAACTGCTCTATAGCACTAGATAAAAATCGTCATGCACTTAATTTTTTGCTATGACGCAGCTTTTTGAAGTATCAGAATAAATTATCGCAAAATATTTTGTCTCAAAAACAATATTTTCTATAAAGCTTGAAATAAAGCTTCCTCGAGAGACAAATAACAATTATGAAGCTATTATTTTCCAGAAAATTATATATTGCTATTATTTTTTGAAACACAATAAATATGTTTAAAAAAAAGAGTTCCGTAAGATGTAGTTTCCTATAATATTGCATACATAAATAAACAGCTATTCAAGTATTCTATTATAGAACATTGGAGATTTATCTAATAAATATGTAAGCACTTTTGTTTCTATGTCTATAATTAGAACAAAGACACTAGTCTTTAGGATAAAAGTATAAACAGAATATTTGTAGCACAAAGTTTAAATATAACAGGAAAGAGGCAAGAAAAATAAGGTTGAAAATTTTTCGGGTTTCAAAAAACAGTTTAAGCCTAGGCTTAGGCTTATGCTCAGGTTTAGGCCTAGGCCTAGGCTTAGGCTTAGGCTTAAGCTTAGGCTTAAGTTTAAGCTTAGGCTTAGGCCTAGGCTTAAGCTTAGGCTTAGGCTTATGCTTAAGCTTAGGCTTATGCTCAGGCTTAGTCCTAGGCTTAAGCCTAAGCTTAAGCCTAGGCTTGGCGCTGGCTTAGTTCAGGCATAGAATTTACTTAGGAACAATCTTGGACTTGGGCTGAAAATTAAAAAACTTGAAAAAAATTGTGAAAAAATCGTCCTAAAATCACAAATTGCCTCTTTTTTGGCACTCTGTATAAAATCTAAAAAGGCTACCCTAACAAGCTCTTCTTTGGAATAACCCGGAAGCTCAACAGGCAATTATTGCTCATCTTGATTATCCCCTTATCCCTTTCATTATCCCCTTCATGTTTTCAATGTTGATGCGTACTAAAAGTGTAAAATTCTTTACCGGAGTCAAAAAATCATGAGGATTCATAAGTCGGGTCTAGAGCCCAATAGCCTTAATAAGTTTTTTCCGTTTTCCTATTACCAAGCAGGTGTGGCAGAACAGAAAAGTATTAAATATCCATTTTCTATTTAATTGACATAGAAAAATTAATTAAATAGGCTAGTAGAAACAAGTAGGAAAAAGTGGAGAATCGATATTCAACTGAACAAAAAACATTTCTCATGTCTCCTTTTATGCTACCTATAATCGAAGAAAACTCAATCCCTTAATTGACTATTGATAAGAAATATAACAGACATGTGAAAACAATTTCTTAAAGGTCTACTCCATTCGGAAAAAGGTTGCCATTTTTCTTGATTTTATGAAAATTCATGAAAAATTGAGGGTGGCGCACGATGGCGCGATTATTTTTTCATGAAAACTTTTGGGAAAATCTTAAAAACGAGATTTTTCGATTTTTCCAATTTTTCCAAAAGTTTTCATGGAAAAATAATAGCGACATCATGTTCCTCGCATAAAAATGTGGATATGCAAAAATTTTTCGATCTGTAAATTTTGTTTACTTCAACCTCCTCCAAAATGGGTGGGGTTCGGGGCGGGCGATTTTCATGTGTACAGCGGAAATTCAAAAGAATTATTTTTTTGTTCGAACCGATAAAAGATTTAATGGGTTAAAAATGAAATAAAATTTTAACAAATGACAAAATTTAATAATCGTATGGCAAACTTGTGGGTGAGAAAAAAAGTAATAAAAATTTTAAACCAAAAAAGCCATTTGACACATAAAAAGCGCTATAAAATTGATAGGTAAAGTAAAATATATTATCCGGTCAACCAGCTAGTTAAAAGATCAAGATCTAAAAAATTTAGCCTTACGTTTTCCAGATATACAGGTTTCAGGATCTTAAGCTTAGGATAGGCTTAGGATAGGTTTAGGCCTAAGCCTAGGCCTAAGTTTAAGCCTACGCCTAAGCTTAAGCTTAAGCTTAAGCCTAAGCCTAGGCCCACGATTTTGCGTGTTTATTTCAAATTTTAACTAGAAAACATTAACACGGAAATACTTCTTCAGGGATGTTCTATGAATTTTAGTTATGCTGAACAACTTCCACAAAAAATTTTTTGAAAAAGTTGTTATTTATAAAAAAAGAAAAAAATCATGTTAAATGATAAGCAAAATTAAAAATCCGAATTTTACCGTAAGCTTGGCTCAGTGGTAGTGTTTCCTGATCCGAGTCTAATGACCTCGGGTTCGAATCCCACTTGAGTCGATTCGATTTTGCCTTTAAAAAAGCGTTCAGATTATCAGATTAACGAAAAAAACCAACACCTCAAAAAACATTTATACATAACCGCATAATCAATATAAAGGTGTGAATGAATATGAACATGAAAAGAATAGAATAAGATTACGCCGTTGCATGAAAACAAGATCCGATAAAAATCTTTCAAAGCCTATATATTTCTATAAGCTGCGCACGCTCACACACATACACACACGTGTGAAAATAACGTGTCGAGACGGCTTGAGGAACGGGAAAATATTACTTGAGCGCTAGAAAGTGTCTGAAGCCAACTTTTTTTCGCTACACGACAAAATCACCTTTGTGGAGACGCAAGGAAAAGGCCTATTTTCTGTTTCTTAGTGCTTTTGTTTGCATTTTCTTTTACATGCCGAAATAATGGATATAGTATGGATAATAGGCGCGAGGCTTTTTCTCTATTTTATTGCAAAAACAAGCATATGATACTCTATGAGAGTGGATTTGATATAGCCGCTATTGTCTTGGGTATAATTTTTCAATTATAGTGGGGGATATGTAGAAAGAAATTTATAAGTTACAATTAAAAATATGGTTGCTATGAAAAAACATATGACTATTTTATGTAGGCGTGTGAGAAAAACAATTAAAAAATTGTTTAGAAAAATTCCTAACAGATAAAAATAATGTTTAAAAAGTTTTTTTAATAAAAAAATTAGTAAGAATGTAATTAAACGCTAGAGCACTAGACTCGAGTTATGTCGCACAACAATCTCGGAAAAGTAAACACTCAAATTTACATCCCAAAAGTACATATTAATAAAATCAAATAAAAATCTTGAAAGGGTACAACATTTTACAAATTCCAGAAATTCTCAAAAAAATTTTAAATTGGTTAAAACTTTTACTCTCTGTTAACTCATTAGAAATTAAAAAGAAATTTTATAAAATGATTGAAGTGGAAGTTAAAAGGCTTAGGCTTAGGCTTAGCCCTAAGCCTAGGCTTAGGCCTAAGCCTATCCTAAGCTTAAGCCTAATCCTAGGTCTAAGTCTAAGCCTAAGCCTAGGCTTCGTCTTAGGCCTAGGCTTAGTCTTAAGCCTAAACTTAGGCTTAGGCCTAGGTTTAGTCTTAGGCTTAGTCTTAGGACTGGGCTTAGACCTAAGCCTATCCTAAGCTTAAGCTTATGCCTAAAACTAGCCTAAGCCTAGGCTTAGTCTTAGACTTCAGCCTAAGCTTAGACCTAGGCTTAGGTTTAGGCCTATGCTTAGTCTTAGGCTTAATCTTAGGCCTAGGCTTAGTTTTAGGCTTAGGCCTAGACTTAAGCTTACGGCACCGACAAAAGGTTCGATTCCCTGATCGAAATAACTTTTTTTGTCTTTATTAAAATCATTTTTTTGAAAGTTTTTCAGCACAACTAAAATAATAGAATATCCAGGAATTTTGAAGAAGTACTCTCGTTTAATAAAAATAAGAGAAAATTTCATGACTCATGTGCATTAATAAGCCCAACTAAACTTTGTCCATTTTCATGCAAGCATAAACAAGTTTAAACTTTTTCTTTTTATAATTTTCAATAACATCCTAATTGCATAAAATAAGTTAAGTGAATTGAAATAATCTCCATAAACAGGCTTACATCAGCCTAAAACCGATATTTTAAGCATAAGCCTAGGAGTAAGCTNCTTAGGCTTAGGCTTAGACTTAGTCTTAGGCTTAGTCTTAGCCCTAGGCATAGGCTTAAGCCTAAACCTAAGACTAGGCCTAAGACTAAGCATATGCCTAAACCTAGACATAAGTCTAAGCTTAGGCTTAAGCCTAAGACTAAATTTTCTCCAAAACAATACAGGGTGTATAAAAAACCGAAATGTGGGCGATTTTTTCATATTTTTTTCGACCCGAAAATTTTTTTCAAATATGACTCTATTAGGCTAATTTTATGCGGGGAATCGATTGCGCTCATTCCCGAAGCTTGGCAACGCTTTCCTGATTCAGTGAATCGGAATGTGTGTATTGAAGCGATGACTAATTTTTGCTATAATACATCAATTTTTCTCTGATTCAGGATCAGGGAAGCATTTTCAAGCTTTGGGAATGCGTGCAATCGATTTCCCGCATTAGCTCTAATAGGGTCGTTGAAAAAAATTTCGGGTCGAAAAAACATGAAAAAATTGCCCAGATTCCGGTTTTTTCATACACCTTGCAATTTCAAATAACTTCGTGCCAGGTAAAAAGAGCATGAAAATAAATTGTGTATGTACTTATAATTACATGCTTGAATTCCAATAATCAAAAATAAAAGAAAAAAGAAGTCTAATTGGTCGGCACAAATTTGTCATCTCGAAAAGAAAACACCTATTCTTATAAATTAAAAATGAGAAGGGAAAAAAGTTTTTGGTCAACACGGCATTCGAAAACTAGAAAAAACTTCCGCCAGACTACGATCATAACTACTTCGTGTTGTCATGGTCAAATGGATAGGATAGTCGCCAAACATCTTTGAACAGAGAGGATACGATCCCCAGAAATTTTAATTTTAGCAATTCAAAAAAAAGTTGTTAAAGCAAACCCCCTTTAAAATTACATGAATAGTTTTTGATTTTTGGTCTTTGTAGGATCATGATCGAGGGTTCGATCCCCATAAGAGATTAATTGTTTGTTTAAACAAATTAGTCCCGTGGGGGTTAATTTGTTTCGACTTCCGGGGTCGAACTCTCCCCCGTTAAAAGATGATTGGCGACTATCTTATCCATTTGACCATGATGACTTGAAAATCTTGTGCACCATGAAAAAACACCTTTTATCGTTACAAGGATTCTCAGTCTATGTTGCAAGTATTTCTGAAGATCAAGACATAATTGCAAAAAAATTTAATGCCAGTATGCAAAAAAGAAATGACCCTTATTCAGGGAATCGAGTTAGCATACGGGCGAAAAAATTTTTTCGATTTTCGCTTCTATACACCGACTCCATTCTCTGAATCAGGGTCAAGATAAAATTTTTCGCTCTGAGTGGAATCGAACCCGGCATTCAATACGGGAATCTGGCATTCTAACCACTTGACTACGGACAATTCCGTAAACGAGGTACACACATGTGTGCAATTCTTTTTATCATCATAAGCTATATTTTATTATGCACACAAATCGGCGACCACAAAATCATGTGGTCTTTATAATTCCCCATAAAAGGCAACTAACCGATAAAACATAATTGCATTTATTTTTTTTCAATGATGTCAACTTTTTGTATTTAAGGAAAATTTAGAGGGATTATATATAAAAACGGAAGTCGTTTTGTTTATAAACTTTTGTGCTAGAAAAATTTGTATGTGTGAAGACGTCATAAAAGTGTCTTCATGAAAACAGTTTGAGCAATACCTCTCCGCTTCCTTGACCCTGATTCAGGGAATGGATTCGGTGTATTGACGCGAAAATAAAAAAATTTCTATTTTCGCCCGGAAAACATCCATCTAGGGGTTAATTTTGTGCGGGGGATCGATTGCGCGCATTTTCTAAGCATGAAAAAATTATTTGATTTTGCCTGTTGCTATATCCCATGGGTAGACAACTTTTTTTCAAAAAATTTTCTTGAATGTTCTTCAGAATAGAATAAAATAATAGACTATACCCGGAAATTTGAAGGAGTATTTCCGTGTTAATCCTCATTAAATTTTATGCAAATCCCCCGAAACAGCTTCCAAAATTCTTTCTTCTTTTTTTGCAAAAAAATTCATTCTCCGTATATTGTCTCTGTCTAGATAAATTTGCGAACAAAATAGAGACACTTTTAGGCGCTCTCAAGTGACTCTCAAAAAGCTATTTTCTAATGAATTTTCCTTCTTTTATGACTTATGATTCCTGGGAATCAAGTATGTCCGGTTGAGATGGTTAATCGAAAAGTCTGAGGAAAAAAGCTGGACATGTTTTTTAAACCAGATAAAAATTTTTAAAAGCTAAAATATGTTTCCAAATTTTTGTTAGTTCATAGTCAAGTGGTTAGGATGCCAGATTCCCGTATTGAATGCCGGGTTCGATCCCGCTCTTTGTGTTTATTCAGAATTGATGAAAAATTTTGCATATTTTTATGCTAAGAACACGATGGTGTCATTATTTTTCCATACAAATTAGTAAAAAGTTTTTTAATGCAAGTTTTGAGATTTTTTCAAAAAAAATCATTTTTTATCATTTTTTATGGGACAAACAATATCACCATCGTGTTCCTCGCATAAAAATACCCGTATGCAAAAATTTTCATCAATTTTGAATGATGCAAAAAAGAAATCGCTTCCAACGGTATCGAACCCGCTATTCAATACTGGAATCTGGCATCTTAACCACTTAACTATGACCTTAAAGGTTTAAAGAAAGGGAAATCGTTACATGGACTCTCATTCTATGTTGTAAATATTTCTGAAGATCAAGACATAAGTGCAAAAGCTCCAAAAAATTTAATACCAGGATGCAAAAAGAAATAGCTCCTAACG
This sequence comes from Acrobeloides nanus, assembly GCA_900406225.1. NCBI lineage: Eukaryota > Metazoa > Nematoda > Chromadorea > Rhabditida > Cephalobidae > Acrobeloides > Acrobeloides nanus. The sequence goes on along the minus strand of OZJO01010988.1, from coordinate 5,385 downwards.
GTATCGAACCTGCTATTCAATACGAGAATCTGGCATCTTAACCACTTGACTATGGATTTGCAAATATTTTGAACCTGGCGATAAAACGGACTTACAACGAAAACATTTAAATTTCCAAATAAGTTTTAACAGACAAACAGATGCTTGTCGATGACATTTTGTAAGTAGAAATCTTGAAAAAATAAATTGGGAATAGAAATCCTCCTCGCTTAAGTATTTTATCCATAAATAGATTAAAGCTCAATTTATTTCTCGATAGGGCTTAAGGATTAAAGGGAGAAGAGTAAATTGGAGAAAAGAAATCAAATTTGTATTTTCATTCTTTAAAAGAAAATTGCTTTTCTAAATTTAGTTTATGAGCTTTCAAAGTTTTTTTTGAGAAAGAACATTTTATGGACGTAAATTTGGAAAAAATGTTTATAGGCCGTTCCCGCGCCAGATTAAAAGTTTTGCAAGCCCATATTAGTGATGGCTTGCCTTAGGCTTAAGCTTAGGCGTAGGTTTAGGCTTGGGCTTAGCTTAGGCTTGGGCTTAGGCTTAGCGTTAGCGTTAGGTTTAGGCTTATGCTTAGCCTTAGGCTTATGCTTAGGCTTGGGCTTATGCTTAGCCTTAGATTTATTTTTATGCTTATGCTTAGCCTTAGGTTTAGGCTTGGGCTTATGCTTAGCCTTAGGCTTAGGCTTAGGCTTATGCTTAGGTTTAGGCTTAGGCTTAGGTTTAGGCTTGGGCTTATGCTTAGTCTTAGTCATTTTCAGGGCATTTTCAGCTTTAAAATGTCAATTTCCTATGAAGTTTCGAAATTTCGAAAGGACTTTTCCGAAAAACTGACATTTCTCATGAATTAACAGGATATGACGATGTAATATTAGACGAGAATACATCAGGGTTTACACGTAGATAATAGAGTTTCTCAAAAAAATCTAGGGCTATAACAAGAAACAAACACTCTCTTTGTTCTGGTAACAATGAATTTTTTATAAAGGTCATATGAAACAAAAATACAGAGAGAATAAAAAAAAGTGCATTTTTGTGCCCGAAAAATTTTTTGGGACCGGAAAATTTTTTACTAAAAATGACCCATATAGGGGCAATTTTATGCGGGGAATCGATTGTTATCATTCCCGAAGCATGAAAAAGCTTCCTTGAAGCTGATTCAGGGAATGGATTCGGTGTATTGACGCGAAAATTGAAAAATTTTCTTTTGCCGCCTGTACACCAACTCCATTCAACTTTTTCATAGTGTTTTTTCCGAGTGGACGTACGCTGCTCTCGTTGTACCAGTGGGAAGTGTCGCCCAGACGTAGGCTAACAGAGATTACCAGTCTCCGACACTCCGGCAAAATCTTTGTGGCCTAACCCGGGATCGAACCGAGGACCTTTGACACTGTTGCCAGCATCTTTAGCCACTCGGCTATCGCTATGTGGTGATGCTCACTCCACTTTTGCCGTTATCTATTAGACTGGTACAACAACTGATCCTTTAAGAGTAGCGATAATTTTTGATAAGTGCATATGACCTTCATATGTCAAAAAATCTCATTTTAATTTTTGAAAAAAACAAACACAAATAACAGGCCTAGAAGAGTATATTTATCAAAAGTTACACTAAAAGCTCAAATCATATAATTTTTGCAGTCGGCAGCATTTAGCCAATCCAAGACACATTTTTTATCCCAATCTTTAACCGAAACGGAATGAAACAAAAATTGATTAGCAGCTATTCATTTCGCCGGAAAATTGGAAATGCCAGATCTTGTTAGAAAATGGGTAATTTACTCGAAAAAAAGATGGATACCAAGAACACAAGGAATTAGATGAACGAGCAACAAAAGTACAAATTTTTTTAAACACATATAAAGGTAGATTAAAACAAAATTATATGATAATATCAAGAGTAAATGACTGAAAACATTTTGAATGAAAAATAGAAGAACAAAATTTCATAACATGTATTAAACATCGGGGAACATTTCAATGCTAATGCGATTTTCCAATCTATTTAACATTGTACACTTTTTTGAACTCATTAATAATTAATTTAGAAATATTAGAAAACGATTGAAGTGGGAGTCATAAGGCTTGGGCTTAGGCTTAGGCTTGGGCTTAGGCTTAGGCTTAGGCTTAGGCAAAGGCTTGGGCTTAGGCTTAAGCTTAGGCTTGGGCTTAGGCAAAGGATTGGGCTTAGGCTTGGGCTTAAGCTTAGGCTTGGGCTTAAGCTTAGGCTTGGGCTTAGGCAAAGACTTGGGCTTAGGCTTGGGCTTAGGCTTAAGCTTAGGCTTGGGCTTAGGCTTGGGCTTGGGCTTAGGCAAAGGATTGGGCTTAGGCTTGGGCTTAAGCTTAGGCTTGGACTTGGGCTTAGGCTTGGGCTTAGGCTTAGGTTTAGGCTTAGGCAAAGGCTTGGTCTTAGGCTTGGGCTTAGGCAAAGTCTTGGGCTTAGGCTTAAGCTTAGGTTTAAGCTTAGGTTTAGGCATAGGCTTAAGCTTAGGCTTAAGTTTAGGCTTATGCTTAGGCTTAAGCTTAGATTTAGGCTTAGGTTTAGGCATAGGCTTAAACTTAGTTTAAGCTTAGGCTTAAGCTTAGGCTTAAGTTTTGGCTTAGGCTTAAGCTTAGGTTTATGCTTTCCTGGGCTTAGGCTTAATCTCAGGTTTAGGCCTTATGCTTACTAGACTTCTTCAATAATTTTATCATGAAAAATTTTTTCGTTTTTTATCGACTTACAGATCTGCCAAAAAAATTTGAATTTTCGCGTCAGCACACAACTTTTATTCAAATACGAATTTTTCTGCGTTCATGTTTTCGTTGTAATACTCAGATTTCAAAAACAACTAACTTCAAACGCGATTATCTCGGCAACGATAAAGATTCAGAGGTTATCGTAAAAATAAAAAATGCTCCATTTTTCATGAAGTTTCCAAATATATAACTTTTTCATAGTGTTTTTTCCGAGTGGACTGGTCTTTTAACTCAATAAAATCTTCTTCCTCGTTCTTTCCATGAATATCTCTTAATCAAATTCCCTTATGCGAACAAAACCTCAAAAATCATAAACCCCAGATGAACTTAGTCTGACTAATTTTTTATATGGGAAAGTTCTATTTCGAGATGAAAATTAAGCCGCACGGCAAGACAACAAAGTCCTGTCATTAGTATTCAAAGAAGAAAGTACAACTTTTGCAGTATTTAAAAGTGAAATCATCGAAAATATGCTTCTTGTAGCAAATATCCAAAAGAGTGTTAGCTATTTTAAGAGGGTATGAAATTTTGGAGCCTTTTTGCTAAACTTAATGAAAAGCTTGTTTACATAAGAAATTGAAATGTTCAAGGGGATCAGGGTATTAAACAATTGTTGCTTTTTTCGTGAAAAACAAACAATAAGGGGCTATTCAGATATTAGGTTATCAATTTTTTCGGATTTTTAGACCCTCTTCCCTTCCCAACGTTATCAAAAATGCACTAGCGTTGTCAACTTTTTGTGAAGAGGACTGACTCCCCCCCTCCAACATGATAACGTAATATTTGGATGGCCCTTAAGACACCTTCCTACAATTTAGCCTCAGGCCCACAAATTTTTGCAACAAAAAATGATGCTGTTCAATGGTCATCTCCGATTACATACACTTTCACAGCTCATATCAAACAAAAAATTCAGCACGAGGCTCATAGAGCATATGATAGACAGATATTATTACTGACATCATTAAAATGAGCATAAATGAGCAAAATAAAATGGGCACAATCGAAAAGAAGAAATTAAAAAAGTATCAAGTTTGAAATTGAATCCACTTAGAGTCTTACTCATCGTAATTAGTTATGCGCGGAAAAAAGTTAATGGAAAAACTTATTTTGCTGAAAATTATTATACCACACAAAAAATTACAAGCGTATGAAAATTTTATAAAAGGTTTCGAAAAAACTTTTTAGAAAGTCTGCTAATAGCCCAAAAAGCTAAAATCTTTGATCTGAAAGGAGACGAAAAATGATCCATATGAGGGAGGTATCGCATGACTCGTTATTTTCTCGGCTTATGAGGAATTTTGGAAAAGCCAAAAAAATAATTTCATCAATAGACTCAGATAGAGCTTCTTCTCTACTACATAATAGGAGGGGGCCACCTACGTGAAATTTTTTTGAAAATTTTTTTCGGAAAGGACCCCTCTAGGAGAAAAAACATGCGGGGAATCCGAATTTGATATTTTCGAAGCGAATAAACGCTTCCCTGCTTCAGGGAAGGCTTGTGTATTGAAGCGAAAAGTCGCAAAAATGCAATTTTTGCCATAAAACGACCTCTTTTAGGGTAAAAATGTGCGGGGAAAGAAAAAGCGTTTTGGACCAAAATATGTTATTTTCTCGAATTTTCGCATCGGTATACAGTTTTCTTGAGTCTGAGGAATTTTATAAATGTCAAATTCGGATTCCCCGCATATTTTTACCTCAAAAGGAGTTGTTTTTAGGCAAAAATCGCATTTTCGCTTCAATACATAGGCCTTCCCTGAATCAGGGAAGCGTTTTTTCGCTTTGAAAATGTCAAATTCGGATTCCCCGCATGTTTTTACTCCTAGAGGGGTCATTCCCTGAAAAAATTTTCACGTGGATAGCCCTCTATTGTGTAGTAGCTCCCTTTTTCTACTACTTCTTCTTTTTCTTCTTCTACTTCTACTACTACTTCTTCTTCTACTACTACTTCTACTACTACTTCTTCTACTACTAATTCTTCTACTACTACTACTACTTCTACTACTACTACTAATTCTTCTACTACTACTATTACTTCTTCTTCTAGACTTCTACTTTTTCTTCTACTACTACTTCTTCTCCTTGAACATTTAAGAAAAAATAAATACAGCATTTTGTGTAACTCGTCGAGACGAATAAAATGACATCAAAATTATTGAATTTGAACAATGTTTTGTGTTATTGAAACGAAAACCCTGATTCCATGTTTTCGCTTCGATAACACAAAACATTTTTCAAATTCGATAGTTTTGATGTCATTTTATTCGTCTCGACGAGTTACCCAAAACAACACTATATGGGGGTTTTCTATGCGAGAGTAGATTTTGCACGCATTACCGAACTTGAAAACATTTCTATTTTCGCTTCAATACATATATCTCTACCCTGAATCAGGAAAGCGTTTTCAAGGTTCGTCAATGCACACGATTCCTCGTATAGAAAACCCCCTATAGGGTTATTTTGGTGAAAATTAAAAAATTGAAAAAATCACGCAACAATCTCAAAATTGCTATTTTTTGGGACACCCGGTAGACCACTTTCTATAACCACTTACTAATAAAAGATCAAAAATTTCGGTGCCCTTTTTGAAAACCCATTATTCATTCGATCTAATGTCACTCCTCCCATATCCAAAAAATAGCCTTAGTAGAA
>OZJO01010985.1:0-18774 GCA_900406225.1 Acrobeloides nanus | reverse complement strand
CGAAAAATTTCGATTTTTTTCAGCTTGGGGGACCAAGGCAAAATTTCGAAAAAAATGAAAAATTTTTTTTTTTTTTTCTTCGAAAAAAGTGTTGATTCTACCTATTTTGGACCTGAATAACATGAATATGCAAAAATTTTGGCACCTAAACCCATAAATACGAATTTTTATGGGGGGGGGCCAAGTTTTTTGCCCGCTACTGTACCCCTATGAGGTCTTTCCTGCAAAAATGTTGAGAAAAATTTTTTTCGGAGAACGGGCTTTGATTGTTACCCCCCCCCTTTAAAAGATTTTTTGATACGGTTTTTTACGTTGTTGGGGCATCACTCAGCTATCAGATTATGTAAAAATCAAATCTCTACCTTATTGGGAAGACGGAGAAAAGTTGCTTTAAAAACTTCAAACCGAAAAATTCGCGAATTTTGAATATTTTTATAGGATCTGAAGCAGAATCATCTGAGCTCTCTCCTACAAAAAACCGCATCGAAAATGACTGATTGGATGACGAGAAACCCTCAAATCAATGATAGTCCCAATCTACTGGGACATCCTGTACACGAAAAATTAATAACAGGAAAATGATCTACGACCAAAAAATAGGCATGCGCAAAAAATTTCATGAAAATTGGAAAAACTTTAAATTTGGGTCGGGATTCGAAACCTCAATTGCAATTGTAGAATCCTAACCGTTTGGCCATGATGGATTTTTCCCCCGATCAATTTTATGCAATTTTGGGGACCCGTGGATCACATTGCTTTTTTAGAGGAACAACTTCAACGCAAATGCTGTGATCAAGGATGTTCATTCGATGAAGCCAAGGGGGTTTGCTGCTTCACCCAACAATGCTTGGACCGGTGCTATCCTGGCAAGGGCTATCGCATGGGTCAAGTTTACTAAACTAATATAATAATGTATCCATTTTTCTATTTTGTAGAAACTACGAAAATTTCATTTTTTTTATCCTGATTTCCAGAATTTTCTTGTCAATATTAAGTCTAATATAACTAAAGTAAAAAATAAAGATTTATTTGAAAAATCCTACAATATCTAAAAATATCAAATTTAAAATACCCTTTATAAGGGGAATTTGAAATTGGGCAAAAGTTTTCGAATCCGACCGGGACTCGAATCCGGATCTTCTGGATACCTTCCAAGTGAGCTACCATTGTGCTACCGAGACCTCCAACTGATACCCGTTAATTTCTAGTGAATACTTGGCATCAGTTAGAGGTCTCAGTAGCACAATGGTAGTGCACTTGGACGGTAGCCAGGAGCATGGTCCGGGTTCGAGTCCCGGTCGGGTCCGAAACCTTTTGCTCAATTTCAAATTCCCTGGGTTTCCACGTCTAGGCTTGTTAATCCGAGCTTCAAAAATTCATAAAAATGAGAGCTATCGCCCTTTATAATGCTAATAAGGAACACTATCAATTTGCTACCCTCCAAACTTTTTCAAACTGGTCTAAAAATGTTCTCCATATCCGATTTTATGTTTAAAATAGCAGAAATTTGTCCCCATGCGGGCATCTATAGGAACCCTATATAGCTCTTGTAGTGGATTTTTAGAATTTTCTTAGGAAAGTACCTTTTCTTTTACTCATCGCTCAAAAATAATGCCGGCAATCGATTTTTCACCTATGATTTACTATAGAAAAATGCCGTTATTTTTTAATTTTGAATTAAAGAAAATAACTCCAATTTTAGGACCCTAAACCCCCTTATAATGCCCACATAAGGCATTTTCGAAAAGTCTCCATAGGGACAAATTTCTGCTAATTTAGATATAAAATTGGGTTTGTGGAACATTTTTAGACCGGTTTGAAAAAGTTTGGAGGGTAGCAAATTGATAGTGTTCCTTGCAAGGGTGAACGCTAACAGTCTCGAAATGCAATTTGAGGCGCTAGCCATCTCGATAGCTGTCTCGAGATCGTCCTGAAACCGGGACTCATTTCGAGATGGATTGAACGTGTTTGAACAATGACACGAAAACCCAGAATTTTACATTTTTTAAAATACGCTTAATTATTGGATGTATTTAAAAAACAAAGACATCATTTTTTATAGCTCGACGAGACGAACAAAACGACACCAAATTTATCCAATTTGATAATTATTTTGGGTTATTGAAACGAAAACTCTGATTTCAGCGTTTGTACTTTGCACTAATTGATTTCCTAATCGTTGAATTTGCTCAAAACAAATGTGTACATTCGCTTCGAATTTTTGAGTCTCGATCTCGACCTCGACAAGTTGAATAGAAATTTCAATTTCCTATAAAAAATCTGAATTTAAATTATCGATATCACCTAACCCCTAAATTTATTTAGTATACTTTTGAAATCTACAATCTGTAAACCGGCGAACTTCGGAATTTCGAAGATTATCAAAAATATTTTTTACAGTGTGGGTCCAACTAACTTGCGCACCTATTTTTCCGATGGACTAATGTAAGCCCCGGACCCTAGGGGGGGGGGGGGGGGGGGTAAGTGCTCACCCTTGGCGGCATACCTGAGCAGAGGGGTCCTACAGTTTTATAGCGTTATGTCCGCTCGGAGATTCCATTATCTCCCCTCCGAGCGTGTTGGCACTTGGCTCCCGATACTCTAAACATACTATTAAAAAGTAGTAAACCTCAAAAAGTTTATTGGAATACAATTGATTATCATTAGAACAAATTTCCATCATTTTGAGAATTGCTTTGAAATGAGCAACTAAACTATGACAATGGCTTTTTAGAGCTACTACGCCTGGGGCGCACTTAACAGGAATAAAAATGCCGAAGTAAAAACGTCAAAAAATTTTTTTTAAATACACTATATAGGGGTAAAAATTGACGAGAACACGTTGGAACTATCATTTTTATGTCAAACTCACTTGAAACCTTGGAATTTTCGCCTTTTTAAAAATAGATAGAATTCTTAAAGTCAGTAAAATAAGTAAATTCAAAAAAGGCGAAAATTTAGTTGCTCGGACTTTTTTTAAACTGGTTTTATATGAATTATTTAAAGAGAAAAAAGTAATGAGTCATTGACTTCCCAATGTTAATTGTAAATCATCAATGTTTAGTAAAAAAATATAAAAACGATCGGCGATTATAGCTCTGAGTAGTTTAAAGGGAGGTAAAGAATCAGCGACTAATCTCTGAAAAAAATTTTTGCCAGAACAGCCTATATAGGGGTAAAATCATGCGAAAAATTGATTTCGCGCATTCCCGAAGCGTGAAAATGCTTCCTTGACCCTGATTCAGGGAAAATATAGATTTTTAAAAAGCACTAGTACTTGGTTTGAAAAGACGTTTCTCCATCAACAAGTCTCGGTGGTGCAGTGAAAAAGCAGCGGCTTAGTAGTTACAAATTCGCGGGTTCGAATCCCTCTAAGATCTACTTTTTTGCACAAAGTAGTTTTTCAAAGTTTTTCGATTTTTACTTTGTGCAAAAAAATTTGACTTCAAGCGGAATTCGAACCCTTGAACTTATAACCACTAAGCCACTGCACCACCGAGGCTTGTTGATCATCATCATTGACTTCTCAATGTTAATTATAATTCATCCAAAAACTGATACTTTTTTGAAGAAAATTTTATGAAAAATATCCTCTAAGGGTAATTACCTACGAGGAACACGTTGGCAATGTTATTTTGCAGCTATTCTATTGTATTTTTCCATAAAATTAATTCAAAAAAGTATCAGTTTTTGGAATTCTGTTGATTGTGTCTCCCCAGGGGGAAGAGCTCCGATGTTTTTACTGCTTTTTACACTTTATACGGCAAACTTTCACGCTCCTTGTAAACTTGGCAAAGCGTTAATTCTTTTTTATTCCATCTCGTTTGAATGTAGGCGACCAAAGTTATTTGAAACCAAGTTCACACGGCGAGTGAAATTTGGATGATGTCTTAATTTTGTACAACACCATAAAATGTGTTTTGTCATGGTATTCTAAGTCATATGATGTTTTTGTGGTTTTTACACTTTATACGGCAAACTTTCACTCGTCGAGTGAACCAAGTAAAGCGTTTTTTCATTGAAAAATGACAGTTGTAAAGCAAATTTCTGCTATGAAAAAGAAATAAAAGAGCTCGCTCACGAATATAAAATCATTAAAGTCTTATTTTATTTCTCCTATTGGTAACTCATCTAAAGGTAAGTAGCTGAAATGATCACGCTTGATCACGGTGGGGGCGGAGGTCAGGCCATTGATCCCGTGATTAGGCACGTAGCGAGGAGCAATTCCCCCCCCCCCCCCCCCTCACCACGAAATTGAAAAAGCTGAAACTTTTTTCTAAGATCCCCCTTATGTTTTTGGCCAAAATTTTTGAATAGTTTATAATAAAAAATTGCCAAAATCGAAAAAAATAGATCAAAATCGAAAAAAATTTCCATTTTTACATCAAAAATGCCTATTTTTTAAATAAAAAAGTTGATCGTGATCACGGTGGGAAGAGCCGGGGAGAGGGGGGTAAACCCGTGATCATGTTTGATCACGGAAGGGGTAGAGAGTCTAAAAAAGTTTAAAATTTAATCACGTGATATGTGAATGACCCCTAATGGTACCTTCCAGAAGTCAAAATTAAACAATTCCCTCATTCGAGTTTCTCATATTAACAAAAATATGGCGTTATCTTTTGATAATCTCCAGAGAAGCTGTCGCTTATATTGCCATATGGCTGTTGTTGTCTATTTTGATTACCGCCGGAAATGTGTTGCCTTACAGCGTTCGACTAAAAAAGTTGTTGTAAAAAGGTGTAGAAAATTTAATTTTTAAAGATTTTTTGAAATTGTCAAATTTGTAAATTTGAAGAAATTAGTAAGTCTTAGTATGGAAAACACGATTTTTTAACATTTTCATGGCGCATTGTCAAAACTTCATGTTTTATTGCAAAGGAAAAATTTTAGCAGAAAAAATCTTTGACGAAAAGGACTATAAGGGCGTCGGAATTAAAAGTTTTTGGGACCCCCTCAAAAATCCAGTCGACTCAACTGAGACCTTCTAAATTCATTTTTCCTTCGATCCCCTCAGGCTCTGCCTGATTGGATCGAACCCGCGCCAATAACATGAATAGCCAGTTTTTCAACCATTAACATGTGTGCCCCTCTTTTTGAAATCTTTTCATGAAACAGAGTTTATTTTGATACGTATTTCTCATCATCCACCCTCGAGAATTTATGGGGCATGACATGTTTCTTTGACATCATTTCCTTGGATGAATCAAATTCTACAAAGACAACGAAATTTTAGACCTTAAAGTTAAACAGGATTTCGATATTTTTAAATCGAATGTGTCATCACGAGTCACTTTTGTTAGCGTATATAAATTTCCATATCTCAACTCTGGTGATGAATCATCAACTACACAGGAGTTGTGTTGTTTTCTTCATCGTTTTCTCTACCGCACTTGTCGCCGAAATGTTCCGCCTCTTCATAGCCACGAACTTTTTTTTCTTGCGTCAAGTTATGCTGCCTGGCAAACGATTTTATCAACAAGTGCAAAGGTGAAATCACTCACCGTTGAATCGATATAAAAGTTTCGAGGGTTTTGCGCATAAGCCAGTCATTCATTTGCGGAAAAACTTTTGTCACGGGTTTTATGGTTTTTGTTTTCATTTTTTCAGAGTGATTAAAAAAGTGGTGCTTTTTATAATTTTTTACATGAATTTGGGGACTATCGATTATCCGCATAAAATTACTCCTATAGGGATCATTTTTAGAGAAAAAATTTTGGATCTCAATTCATGTAAAAATCACAAAAATGCCTCCTTTTTGAATCACCCTGTATAAGAGTTGAATTTTTTTGATAAGTTTAGATTTTGAATAAATTTTATTTTTTACACAAAAATGAATTTGAAGGGTATTTTGTCTGATGTTGTTGTAAGTTTTTCTTCAAATTTTTTAAAATTAGAAAATATTGACTCTGGTTTCAAGATTCATAAAACCACCTAAGAAAGTTCTATATAAAAATTTTAAAATACGCAAAAAATTATGGACGCAGGTGGAAGTCGAACCAGAAGTCCTTCGCAATAAAACACGAAGTTGGGTTTTCTTGTCAATGACAAAAAATTTGAATTTTCAAGTTCAAATAATAAAAATTCGCATTTTTAAAAATTAGTTCAACTTCAAAATCGTGTTTTCCATATTAAAAATGACTAATTTTTGCAAATTTCCAAATTTTTTCAACACATTTTTTGAAAATTTACAAATTTGTCAATATTAAAAAATCTTTAAAAATTTAATTTTCTACATCCTTTTCACATAAACTTTTTTAGTCGAACGCTGTAAAGCAACACATTTCCGGCGGTAATCAAAATAGACAACAACAACCATCTGGCAATACGAGCGGCAACTCCTCTGGAGGTTATCAACCATCACCAGCTGGTCAAAGTTCAGGCTATTCTAGTGGTCCTGGAGGATATGACCCCTATGCTTCACAACCTCCACAACAACAGGGCGGATATCAGCCAAGTTGTGAGTCTTAAAAGACATAAAAAATAAAATTTAGACTTAGGTTTAGGCTTAGGCGTAGACTTAGGCTCAGGTTTAGTCTTAGGCTTAAGCTTTGGCTTAAGTTTAGGCTTATGCTTAAGCTTAGGTTTAGGCTTAGACTTAAGTTTAGGCGTAGACTTAGGCTCAGGTTTATGCTTAGGCGTAGACTTAAGCCCGATGCTTAGGTCTGGGGTTTAGGCGCAGTAGAAGGGGTACATGCAGGGTTGCCATCTAAAATTTTTTTTAAAAAGCAATTAGGTCTCAGAAAAAAGCAGATGCTGAAATATGGTTAAAAATTTGCTAAAATAATGAATTTTTGGGTAATAAATATCCTAAAATACAATTTTTAGTCAAAAATAAGTATTTTTGGTTAAAATTTTTCGATTTTTGACAAATTTTTGGTCAACAAATAATTATTTTTTATGAATTTTTCCCAAAAAATCGAGAAAATTCGGTTTTGAAAAAAAGCAAAAATGCCTGAAAATAAGCAAATTGCTGCGAGAAAAGCGAAAATGCCAACCCTGGGTACATGTCTTAGCTAATTTTTATCTCTCACTTCACATTTTTCTACATGTCAACAAAATCGATTTTTATCAACCAATCCTCTTATTTACTTTTGGTATTTGAACATTTAATAACCATCATGACGTAAACATGTTTACGTAGACAAACAAAATATGCGATTACATTTGAAAAATTTGTATATTCATCATTTCGTCCTCATGTTGATTCATCTTGTAAAAAGCTGAATAGCGTTTTTTGCTTTATATGAAATTTTTTATATAATTTTTTTCTAACCATTTTAAAGGGGGTCTAAATTAGGGTCATTTCTCTATAAAATTTTTTTTTGAAAAATGACCTTCTATGGGTAAAAATAGGGTGAAAAATCGATTGCGTACATCCCCGTCTCATGAAAATGTTTTCTTCACCTTTTTTCGCGAAAATAGCACTATTTTTAACGTGAAATAGTGCTATTTTCGCGAAAACAAGGTGAAGGAAGCATTTTCACGCGACGGGGATGTGCGCAATCGATTTTTCACCCTATTTTTACCCCTAGAAGGTCATTTTTCAAAAAAAATTTTTCTAGAGAAATGACCCTAATTTAGACCCTCTTTAATACTTCAACTTTTTGGCTTTCAAGTGAGAAAATTACAGCACAATTTTAAATATTTTTACTCCAAAAACTTGTGTTTTACGCGAATTTTCGTTTTAATACTCAAAAATTTTAGTCGACAATAATAACATGTATGGTCAACGACCAAATCTAGGCTTCAATTTTGATCAAAATATTGGCTACTCACCATATGATCAAGACCGGGGACACCATCCTCCAGATCCAGGATATCCCTCACGAGGACCCAACTACCCCCCTCCAGGTGGGCATTTTTTNCCATATGATCAAGACCGGGGACACCATCCTCCAGATCCAGGATATCCCTCACGAGGACCCAACTACCCCCCTCCAGGTGGGCATTTTTTGTATTCTAAAATAAAAATGTGTTTATGAGTGATTTTTGTGAAGGTATCCATAAGGAAAAATTTTGTGTCTCTAATGGGGTTTCACCTGGGGTCTTTATGTCTCTATGAAGGAAAAAAGGAACAGAAACCGAACCATCTGCCTTCTACGATTTATTATCAAATTTTATTAATATAAAATGCCAATTTTTGACAATATTTTTTAGCTGACATGTACAACCAAGGCTATGGCGGCGGTAGTGGTTATCCGTCTTCTGGAGGTCCTGGATATCCTTCTGGAGGACCTGGGTATCCACCCTCAGGCGCTCCTGGCTATCCACCACAAGGGCCCGGTGGCTATGGCCAACAACCTTCTGCATATGCACCTTATCCACTTGACAATCAACAACCTGGCTATCCACCCCAACAATATGGCCAGGGTGGTCCAAACTACCCACCATACGGTCAGCAGCAACAAAATCAGCCATATCCCCAACCAGGTAGTCAAAACTATCCATCATATGGCGGTGGAGTCTATCCGACAATGGCAATGGATGCTGTAGCGCAGCAGTTTCATGGTTCAAGACCAGGCACTGGGCCAGGTTATCAGCAACCAGCTTATGGTAAGAAAAATTTTTGCAGCCAAAATTTAATTTTCAATCTTTTTTTCAAAAATAATTTCACCATCGTGTTCAGAGTGTAAAATAAACGGGGTAAAAACCCTCTAGGTAGGGTTGCATAAACACCACTTTTAGGTGACAAATTCTACCTTTTTTGTACTATTTTTTAACTAATGCCACCTTTTTAAAAAGCCATTATGCATCCCTATCCCTAGGGCACAATTTTGTCGAAAGTGGACATTGTTTTGTTGGTTAATTCGGTATAAACTGTTGTGACAGAACTTTAAGAGCACCCTGTATTTTCACTTGAGCTATAAACTTTTTCCACCTAAAGTAAACACCACCAAAATCTTGACCCGACGAAACAAATTTCCACTTTTCGACACTCTTCAGTTTACCATTGTTCCTAGTCACAAAAAATCAATTAGAAAATCACAAATTTCTTATACTCCCTCAATTTTGTATTCTTTTCATCCGTTTTTCTTTAATGTTTATCATCTTTTATCGCAAAAACCTTTATGACTTAAACTTGGGGCGGACTCAAAAAGTGGTCCTAGAGAGAAGCCAAGAGTATTTTGTCAGAAATAACCGGTCCCGGAAATCGGAGAATTTTTGCACGTGCTGATTCATCAGTTAAGCGCAAAATATAAAAGAGATGCGATGAGTTTTGTTGACGGCCCAATGTGTTTTTTATTAGGCCTCATTTTTTGTTCCGAAAAAGCAATTTCGTTTAGACAAGTATCCAAATGACGATTTTTGAATCTTTTTTATAAATAAGGCTAGAAAAAAGCGTTCTCGGGGCACACCACAAGATAGGTTTACTTCTTATACTCGAAAATCTTCTGCCCTTCGTGTCCATTTTTGCCATTTTTCAATAAAAAATGACATTTTTTCACCAAAATCGTCAAAAAAGACTATTTTTAACCAAAAAAATGCGATTTTTTTGCCAAAAAATGCCATTTTCAAGTCTTTCTTTTTTGCCAAAAATCTTTTTTTGTTGCAAAAAATTCATTTTCGCCCAAAAATATGAATTCTAGGTCCAACAATGAACGCTAATCCATCCTTACGTCCCACACCAACCTTCAATGCCAATGCTGATGCGGAAACCCTTCGCAAGGCCATGAAAGGCTTTGGTACGAATAACCAAAAAGTTATCCAAGTCATCTGTGGACGCACCAATTGGGAACGCCAAGAAATCAACAAAGCCTTCAAAGTCATGTATGGCAAAGACTTGATCAAAGACCTCAAAAGTGAGCTCAGCGGTGACTTTGAAGACCTCATTTTGGCACTCATGGAGCCACCCGCAGTCTATGATGCCAATCAATTACACAAAGCTATGGCGGTAAGAATTCGAATTTTTGTGTGTATTGAAACAAAAATTTAATTTTAGGGTCTCGGAACAAAAGAATCAGTTTTGATCGAGATCATGTGTTCAAGGACAAATGCACAAATTCAATCAATCAAATTGGCGTATAAGCAAATTTATGGAAGAGATCTAGAAAGGGAGCTTATTGGCGAAACTAGTGGGCATTTCAAGCGTTTGTTGACATCCCTGTGTGCTGGTGGAAGAGATGAAAGTTCCAGAACTGATCCTGTTAAGGCTAATCATGTAAGAAATTTACATATTAAGGGCTTTTACGAAGCCGTTAAATCACTATATTTATTAAAAAAGTTGCCATTTTTGTTGATAAACTCGAATTCATGGTGAGAAAAAGCTGGGTGCGCGTGGCCTAATGATTAGGATACTGGCATTCATATTATTCGCACGAGTTCGATCTCTCGCGCCAATAACATAAATGTCCAGCGCTTTAGCCATTAGGCCATGCACGCTCATCTTTTTGAATTCCTCTATGCCAGCATATTTAACCAAGAGAGAAATTTCATACAATTTTCTGTAGGACGCTCGAGCCCTCTACCGAGCAGGTGAACAACGTTTGGGCACCGATGAAAGCACTTTCAATGCCATCCTCGCTTCCCAAAACTATGCCCAGTTACGATTAGTCTTCGCCGAGTACCAAAAAGTCTCGAACCACTCCATCGAACAAGCTATCAATGCCGAATTCAGCGGTGACATTAAAGATGGACTTTTGGCAATCGTCAAAACTATCAAGAACCGAGCGGCTTTCTTCGCCGAGTTGTTGTATAACTCAATGAGGGTAAACTAACATTTTTTAAAGGAACATTTTTAAATGCACAATTTTTAGGGCCTTGGTACTCGCGACACCGATCTTATTCGCATAGTGGTCACGCGCGCGGAAATCGATCTTCGCGATATCCGCACCGAATACCAGCGTATGTACAAAACATCACTCGAAAATGCAATCGCCGGTGACTGCTCAGGAAATTATAAAGAAGGCCTTATTGCACTCGTCAAGGGCAACTATTAATTTTTGAATAATTGATTATATATATTTTTTTATAGTGCTAATGATTTTCAGTGTGTATTTTTTTCCTCATATCTACCACTTTACCATTAAACTATACTTTTAACTGGTCTCTTTGGCTCTTATATTTTCTATTTTTCATAATCTCTTTTAAATTTTTGTTTTGTTTCCATTTGTATTTTTTCTAACGCGTTATTTTTGAAAAATAAACGATATTATTTCCTTCTTTAATACCAAATATTGGGTCGTTTAATAAATCCACTGGACAACGAGCGCCTTCGGCGCTCCCGAGCAGTGATCCCAAGAGGAGCTTGCGAACAACTTTTTCGAGCGGCGCTCCCAAGCAGAGCTTCCGAACGACGCTCCCAAGCGGCACATCCGAGCGCTTTTATTGTAGTGTATAAACTTTAGGGTAATTTATACTCATGGTATAACCGATTTTTTCCCTAGGAGTAAAAAGTGAAAAAAATTTTTTGAAGGCTACACCCATGATTTTGATGTCAATCGTCATCTCTCATCGTTCCCTACGACTTTTGTTTTAGCGTTGGTGATTTGGATCGCATGGTGCAAATTTATTCCGGACATACGTACAGACATTACACGTTTTATATAAGAAGATAAGGTACCTTTGAACGTTGCGTAGAAACTTGGAAAAAATCACCCATCCGGAAATTTTTCTGAGTGGATAATCGATTGCGCTCATTACTGATACATTAAAATGCTTCCTTGATTCAGAGAATACAAATTTCTGATTCTTTTTAGAGATATACCCCCTGAACTTCCATTGGTCAAAATCTAACATTCATTACTTCTTAGGGTAAAACTCGAATTTTCAAATTTTTTCAAATTATCTAAATTTTTGTATTCAGGAGATTTTCCATATGTTGAATTAGTATTCGAAGGAATTTTTGATTTTTACACTGAAATTTTCCTTATCTAGGATTTTTTTATTTTTACACTGTTCAATGGAGTAGGCGGGGGGGGGGGTAATTACTTCCTTAAAATTCCAAAAATTCATTGAAAAAATGATGATTTTGAGAAAAAATCAAAAAATTTTGGGAAAAATCCATAAATTATCTCTTAAAAATTTTTTCTTCTTACGCCACTGGTGGCGGGTACTACAGGTACGTACCCCCCTCCCCCTCAGTGGCGTAGGCAGAAGGGTAGAGAGCACTTACCCAAAAAGCTCCATCTTTCCCAAAAAACATAAAGGGGATCCTTATGTGTATGGATTTTTTAAATTTGGCTCGCTAAAGGGCACCTGCCCCCTTGTCTACGTCACTGGGCTCTAGGAACTTCCACAACGATTTTCACGGGAAAATCGATCTTTGTGGAAGTTCCGCTTTTTTCGTTGTGGAAGTTCCTAGAGCCCGCTACTGCCCCAATATATGAATAGGAGGTCCACAAGTGGACCTCCCACCCTCGCACATTTTCCGCAAAGTGGACCTCCCAATACACGTATGATGCCCCCAGAGGGTCGAAAACCCGAAAAAACCTAGGGTCCTTATTTTTTGGTCGGTCAAAGGCCGGCCAAAAATTACATAAGTCCCTTATGATTTTAAGTTGTTACACTCCCCATGTAGTGAACGAGAGGTCATGAACTAGTATGTTTACGTAGGCAAACAAAATATGCGATTACATTCGAAAAATTTTATATTCACTGTTTTGACGCTCTTCGTCTTCATGTTTATTCACCTTGTAAAAAACTGAATAGCTCTTATTGCTTTGTATGGAATTTTTTATGCATTTTTTTAAACCTTTTAATGCTTCAACTTTTTGGCTTTCAAGCAGTGGCGTAGCTACAAGGGGGGGGGGAGTACCAAGGGTACCGATAACCACCCCCCCCCTTACGGGCCGAAAACATAAAGGTCCCCCTTATGATTTTTTTAGAAAAAAGTCTTGGTACCCCTCCCCTTACGGGCTTACAAGGGACCTTCAAGGTCTGACAACCTCAGATTTTTTCGAAACCTAGCACAAAAGTTAGGAAAAAATGTGGAAAAAACGAATATAATAGTCGCTTGATTGATTGGGTATAAATTTTTTGAGATACGGGGTCAAAAAGTTGCAAAATTTTTCGATTTTTACTTTGTGCAAAAATTTTACTACAAGCGGGATTTGAACCCGAGATCTTATGTCCAAGAAACCGATGCTTTGCCAATGCACTACAGATGCAATTTGAAATTAATCGTTTTTACAAACCAAGTACTTTTTAAATTATGCATTCTGAATTCTGATTCGGATTCTGAATCCTAATTCGGATTCTGAATTCGGCTTGTAGTTAAATTTTTTTTGCACAAAATAAAAATTGAAAAATTTTGCAACTTTTTGACCCCATATCTCAAAAAATTTATACCCAATCAATCAAGCGACTATTATATTCGTTTTTTCCACATTTTTCCCTAACTTTTGAGCTAGGTTTCGAAAAAATCTGAGGTTGTCAGACCTTGAAGGTCCCTTGTTAGTACCCTCCCCCCTTAAAAAATTTCTGGCTACGCCACTGCTTTCAAGTGAAAAAAGTTACAGCTCAATTTTAAATATTTTTACTCCAAAACTTGTGTTGCTCATAAGTTCATGGTAAAACTCAAACTTTTTACGAAAATGACTGATGTTTGGCTTTTATTGTCTTCCAATAATCTTTGTATTTTTAAAAATTTTTTATTTTATGTTCCCAGGAGTATTACTCCCATATGAGTGAAGAAAGGATCGCATCTAAAAAGATAAGAAGAAAGTAGCCTTCCCAGAATTTTACCCAATTTACTAAAGTAATTATCGATTAAGTTTTTCTGTCATTCGTTTGTTAACACTTCCTTGACGACGTTAAGTTAATAGTTTTTTGAAAAGTACATTAAATGAGTAATACAGGGTGGATCAAATTTTGTTTACTCTAAAAGATGATCATAACTTTTTTCAAATAAATCCGTTTTCGATAATTCTTTTTTTATTTTCATCCAGAGACAATAGGAAAGCGATTCATATCAAAAAATCGAAAAAAAATTTTCGACAATTTTCCACTTTTTTTGCTTGGTTCCCCTTAGGGTAAAATTTCTTACTTGGTCCCCCTTAGGGTAAAAAAAATCGAATTTTCAAAAAGTTCTCCAAATCGGCTGATTTTTTGTACCAAGGGGTTTTCAACATGGGGAACACGAATCCGAAGGAATTTTTTGATTTTGATCACGGGAAAGGGTCGGTCAGACCACGAGAAGGGGTTAAATCGGCCAACGTGAAAATTGATCAATTTGACCCTTTTCCGTGGTCAACATAAAAAAATTCCTTCGGATTCGTGTTTCCCATGTTGAAAACCCCCTGGTACGAAAAATCAGACGATTTGGAGAGCTTTTTGAAAATTTGATTTTTTGTACCCTAAGGAGGGTAAAAAAGGGACCAAGCAAAAAAAGTGGAAAATTTTCGAAAATTTGTTTCCGATTTTTTGACATGAATCGGTTTCCTATTGTCTCTGGATGAAAATAAAAAAAGAATTATCAGAAATGGATTTATTTGAAAAAAGTTATGATCATTTTTTAGCGTAAACAAAATTTGGTCCACTCTGTATTATACTGCAAAAATTTTTTTAGTTTCAAGTTATAAAATTTTTATTGAGACTTAATTGAGTTGTAAAAACGAAACTTTTTTCTTTCATAGTTCAGTGGTAATGTGCTTGACTTTGACTTTAAAGGGCCGAGTGTTCGATTCCCTGATTAAAATAACTTTTTTTGCCTTTATTAAAATCTTTATTTTCAAAAAATTTTGTTCTTAATATTGCTCAATATTTCTCATTAAATGTATTTACCGAAAAACTATTAACAACGTCAGCAGGAACTGTTAAGAGATAATTCCATTCATTGCCATGAATCATGGTAAACTTGTTTTTATTGATTAAAGAAAATATTCATCATGTCCTTTGAGCATACATACAACATATATGCCCGAGTTTTCTCCTCTCTTTCATCTTTCACAGGAAGAGAAAGGTGCAGTTTGTTGTATTTGTGTAAAAATTTGAGCCAATTTTCATACTTTTATTTAAAAAATATTCGTTAAACATGCTTTTTAAATAATTTATTATACAAATATTATTGAATAATTTTAGTTAAAATGGATGGTCGCCAACCTAATTTTGGTTTTAATGCTGACCCAAATGCTGGGTATCCACAATATGGCTCGAATATAGGCCCCGGATATCCTCAACAAGGTCCAGGAGGACAAGGATATCCTCAACAAGGTCCAGGAGGACCAGGATATCCTCCACAGCCTGCATCAAATTTTCCTAATCAAGGTAAGTGGGATACATTTTCATAAATGTGTTTTTGAAAGAAATGCCAAAGCATAGGACTATGATTAAGCCTAAGCTTAACAAGGGATGGTCCCAACTTGCTAATCACTAAATTTTTTCAAGTAAAATGCAAAAAATTGCCAAAAAATAGTAGAAGTTATGGTGAAAATATTGGCTGCCGCTTGCTTATTTTGACCGAGATACGAGAAGGCAAAATTTAAAAAAATGCAAAAACTTATGTCTCGACCGTGGATCAAACCTTAGTCATCACAATCCATAGTCTGGCGTGCTAACCATTACACCACACAGCATTCTATATATATGAAATCTCGCTCGTTTTGACCAAGATACGAGCCAATCAAAATGGTTAAAAAATATGCAAAACATATGTCTCAGGAAGGGGATCGAACTTTGGTCATCTAATTCTATAGTCTACATCGCTACCCACTACACCACACAGTCTTCTTGTTGAGACTTTTCGAATCTAACTTTTATTTAACTTATATAACCTATCTCGGTCAAAACAAACAAACCATTTTTTGCACTTATTTCGAAAAAATTTGGTGATTGGCAAGTTGGGACTATCCCTTGTAAGCCTAAGCCCTCCCTCCCTTCCTGTCTGCCCTCTTTTTTCTCCTTTTTTGGCTCTATTTAGCCTATATTTTACCATTTAGCTCCCTATGGCCAAGGTTATGGCGGTAGCGGATATCCTCCGCCTGGTGGTCCATCCTATCCTCAATCAACAAATCCAGGATATCCACCTCAAGCTTCAAATTATCCACCACAATCTGGATCCAGCTATCCACCTCAAGCTCCAAATTATCCACCACAATCTGCCTCCGGCTATCCACCTCAAGGTCCAAATCCAGGCTATCCGTCACAACCTGCTGGATATCCTCCACAACCCGCACAAGGGTACCCATCCGAGCCACGACAGCCAACATATCCTGGACAAGGTTATCAAAATGACCCTCGGCCACCATATGTTCCTTATTCAGCTGCTCCAGCTATGCCTAGTTATCCTGCCCAACCGAGTCAACCGTCACAACCTTTTCCTCCACAGCAACAAGGGTATGGAAATCAGGGGTATCCACAACAACAAGGTTATGGTCAAGTTGGACAACAACAAGGAGGTCAGCGTTTTCCACCATATGATGGAAGGCAAAATGTTACGCCACAATTTCAAGGAGCAAATCAGGGAAGTGGTGCTGGATACCAACAGTCTGGTCAAAGTAAGATTTATTTTGAAGGACTTGTCCTCTGACGCCCTAAAAAAATCTAAACTTTGACCCTAGCTTTATTTATAGGGCGTTTCCCGCCATTAGAAAAATCACCATGGGAAAGTGGCAAGCGTCTCACGTTGCACTCAAATTTTGAGGGTTCGATCCCATACGTAGTTACCTCCCCCCCCCTCCCAAAAATCCCCCTCGAATTCCAGGGGGTGCCCATTCTGGGGAGGGAACTCTCAGGCCAAAATGAGTTCAACCCGCTCCGCATTTTGTGACGCGAAAGGCTTCTATGGCCAAGGTTATGGCGATAGAGGACTCTACTGCCACAAATTGAAAAATTTCAGATCCCACCATGAACGCAAGCCCATCCTTACGCCCCACACCAACTTTCGATGCCAATTCTGATGCCAATGATCTTCGTAAGGCCATGAAAGGCTTCGGTACGAACAACCAAAAAGTCATTCGAGTGGTCTGTGGACGAACCAATCGTGAGGTAAAATTCCAAAATTCCTTTTTTAAAAGAATTTTTACAATTTTTTACAGCGCCAAGAAATCGCCAAGACCTATCGCGTTATGTATGGCAAAGACCTTATCGCAGACCTTAAAAGTGAGCTCAGCGGTGACTTCGAAGAGCTCATTTTGGCACTCATGGAGCCATCAGCAGTCTATGATGCAAAACAGTTACGCAAGGCTATGGTGGTATAAATTCAAAAAAAGTTGGACATTGAAACGAAAATTTGATTTTTAGGGTCTCGGAACAAAAGAATCGGTTTTGATCGAAATCATGTGCTCAAGGACAAATGCACAAATTCAAGAGATTAAAACTGCTTATAAGCATATTTATGGAAGGGAGCTGGAGAGAGAGCTTATTGGAGATTCTAGTGGTCATTTTCAACGTTTGTTGATTTCCTTGTGTGTTGGAGGAAGGGATGAGAGTAATTGGACGGATCCGGCTAAAGCTAGCCAAGTAGGTACCCTTTTGGAAGGGAGGTTAATTTTTTGTCTAAATTCCTTGTAAAATTTTTGCATATCTGGTCTCTAAAACAGGGGTTAAAACTATAACCCCTAATTTTGGCGCAATTTTTTCCATTTTTTAACCCCAGGAAAAAATGTTCAAAATTTTTCGATGCGCGCAATCAATTCTTTGCATAAACTTACCCCTAAAGGATCTCTTGTTAAAAAAATTTCTGAGCGGGATTCGAACCCTAGACTTTAACTACAAATCTGTCACTTTAGCCACTCGGCCATGGACTCGGGTTCACAGTTGCACAGACCCCGGTCCAAAATTTTTGTTTTTATGACCCACCCCCCTTCGCAGTTTGGCGACCTTTTTTTTTAGGCCTTCTAAAAAAATCGGTCCCCAACGCCGGGGACCGATGACCTATCCCCCCTTCCGCCCCATGGCCTACCCCCTCCTCACCTCATGACCCACTGTACCTGTACTTCACCCGAACTGTACCTGTACTGTACTTAGACTGTACCTGTACCTCGTTTTGTTTGTACAATTTTTAAAATTTATTTAGTTAAAAAATTTTTCGTTCCATCGAAAACCAAAAAAGGAGCAAATTAAAAAAATTTATGGATTAAATGAATTTTTGAGTCGATAGATTTCTTTATCAACCAATTCGCGATTCGTAAACACCATAAGTGAAGTCTGTTTTTTCGCAAATACTGAGTTGGAAATTTTTCAGACTCCATCCTGAAGGCGTAGGTTCAAAAGGTGGCGAACATTTCTTTTTGCTTCATTTGGTGTTTGCAATGATGTCAAGAGAACTATTTTTTAGAAAATAAAAATCAACAAAGTCAATCCGTAGCGTTTGTTGTAAAGTAGTTTTTCAGGATTTTTTAAGTCCAAGATCATCAAAACTGACGGAGGAGATGCTTTTTGAAATTTAAAAAATTTTTCTTATCTAGAAAATCCGCAACTCGGTATTTGCGAAAAAACAGGCTTTATATAATATTGGTACACTGTACTAGGTACAGGTACAGTCAAATCATAATTTTCTAAATTTTGGCTGTACTGTTCTGTACTGTACTTGGTCAAAAATTTTTCAACTGTACTGTTCTGTACTGTACTTGTCAGAAAAATTTTCAACTGTACTATACCTGTACCGGTACAGGTACAGGTACAGCGGGTACAGGTACAGTAGGTCCAGGTACATTTGAAACAATGGTTATGGTATTCGTTCTACTCGTCTCGGCGAGTTGAGTCGATTGGTGTAAGTCATTAAAAAATTTTTACGAAACTTTTTTTCCATTTTCGACCACAATGCCACTTTTAGGACGCACAAGCCCTCTACCGAGCTGGAGAACGTCGTTTGGGCACCGATGAAAGCACCTTCAA
>OZJO01010975.1:0-42738 GCA_900406225.1 Acrobeloides nanus | reverse complement strand
CGTTCTCGGTTTGGTTAATCCGAGCTCCACTATTTCCAAAAATAGCTTATCATAACGAATTCAAGCTATTTCTACTGATAATAAGGTAAACCATTTTTTAGATACCTAAATTTGTAAACCTATATTTAGGTTTTTCAATGCTAAATTTGGTGTCCAAATTCGATTATTGGATTTGAGATCTTTGCCTGGA
Organism: Acrobeloides nanus; assembly: GCA_900406225.1. Taxonomy (NCBI): domain Eukaryota; kingdom Metazoa; phylum Nematoda; class Chromadorea; order Rhabditida; family Cephalobidae; genus Acrobeloides; species Acrobeloides nanus. The sequence goes on along the minus strand of OZJO01010975.1, from coordinate 42,548 downwards.
GAAGATTCACAGCTCGTTTACGAATTCATCGTATCCGTTCTTGTGAATATCACTTGGAATTTGCGTTGCTCATGGGTTAGCGACACTTGCGCATGAAACATTGCGCACTCACATTTGTGCATTTAACAGTTACGCACGCGCAATCGATTCCCCGTCTAGAAAAACCCGCTATGGCCCAAAATCTAGAAAAAAATTTAGAATCCGAAATTTAGAAAACCTAAAATTGAGAAAGTCTGAAATTTAGAAACCCAAAATTAGGCTTAGGCCTTAGCCTGAGGTTTAGCCTAAGCTTAGGCTTAGGCTTAGGCTTAGCCTAAGCTTAGGCCTAGGGCTTAGGCCTTAGACTAAGCCTAAGCCTAGTCCTAAGGCCTAGGCCTAATTTTGGATTCTAAATTTTGGGTTATAATCGAAAATCCCCCCCACGTAGACAGTTTTCATTCGAAATTTTTTATTTTAGTTCATTTTCGCTTCAATAACACATCTTTTCCCTGAATCAGGGAAGCGTTTTCAGGTTTCGAAAATGCGCGCAATTGATTCCCCGCCTAGAAAAATCACCAGACAGACGGTTTTCCGTCAGGGTAATTGCCATCGCGCGGCACGATTATGGCACGTTTGGAATGGTGTCTCAAGTTGCTTAACTAGCCAGATCGGACGATCGACTTCTCTATCAACTTTGGTGCCTCAACTGTTTTTCCTGCTCCAGCTGAAACTGACTATATGATGAATTTGTCTTAGATTCCAAATTCTATACCGCATTTGTCCGTGACATTACATTGGTAAGAATTTGTTAGCCCTCCTAATCTTTCCATTATGAAAATTAAATTCCAATACTAAAAATTTTTACTAATATTGGATTTATAGGGATTATAATATTCTTCCATCTATCAGCAATTGCTATGGCTCACTAACACCCTGATAACACCCATAAAATGGCTATAATGCTTAATCGGCAGATAATTGGATGGTTAAGCCGACAGACTACAGTAGTGCTAATCCTCTTGGGCGCTGGACAAAATAACGATCCATGTAACACTTTAAGAAGGTGAAGATGTGAAAACCCTTTTTTTTATATATTTAGTGATTGCCTCTTCCTATTCGGTGGCACGATAATATTTTTCTTTATTTTTCAAATAGTTTTTATAACAATAATTTAGATAAGTGTTGCTTCAAGGATGGAAAGTACAGGAATGCCGGAAAAAAACTACAAAAAATGACTAAAAAACGGCATTTTTTGGCAAAAAATGCATTTTTGAGCAAAAATAGCAATTTTTGAGCATTTTTGTGGTGAAAAAATATCATTTTTTAGTGAAAATTTTGAAAAAATATCATTTTTTAGTGAAAATTTTGAAAAAATGTCCCAAAATTTTTGGTTTGGCCCCACAGCAAATTTTCGGAAAAGTGGACCCCTCTATCCCCCTATAGCTACGGGGGGGGGGCACAATGTCCATGGATCCAGAGAAATGAATAAATTTACCTAATGGTCCCCATACTATTTTTTTACCAAAATTTTTAAAAGTAGACCACCTCCCCAAAATTTGGACCTAGCGCCGCCCTTGGGGGAAATGTGTGTGGTGTTTTTATGTATTAAACAGATGGGAGCCACTACACAATAGGGGGAGGCCACCCACGTGAAAAATTTTTTCTGGAAATGGAGGTAAAATAAATCATGCTGAGAATCCGAATTTGACATTTTCGAAGCGAAAAACACTTCCCTGACTCAGGAAGGCCTGTGTATTAAAGCGAAAAGTTTCAAAAAATGATTTTTGCCTAAAAATGACCCCTTTTGGGGTAAAAATGTGCGGGGAATCCGAATTTGACATTTATAAAATTCCTCGGATTCAAAAAAGCTGTATATCGACGCGAAAATTCGAGAAAATCATTTATTAATTGGATTAAATCATTCGTTAACTATAAGATTGAAAAGCATTGTTTTTAGACCAAAATAGGTTATTTTCTCGAATTTTCGCGTCGCTATACAGCTTTTCTTGAATCCGCGGAATTTTATAAGTGTCAAATTCGGATTCCCCGCATGTTTTTACCCCAAAAGGGTCGTTTTTAGGCAAAAATTGCACTTTTGACTTTTCGCTTCAATACACAAATGCCTTCCCTGAATCAGGGAAGAAGCGTTTTTTCGCTTCGGAAGTGTCAAATTCGGATTCTCCGCATGTTTTTACCCCTAGAGGGGTCATTTCCAGTAAAAAATTTTCACGTGGGTGGCCTTCCTATTGCGTAGTAGCTCCCAAAATATCATTTTAGGGTAAGGGTGATATCACAACTTATTGGTTAGAAGGTAAGCGGTATCAGAACACAACAGAAAACGAAGAAGATACAGGGTGGCGCAAACAAATAGTGCACTTTTTTGGGATCCGAAAATTTATTTATTTTTTAAATGTCCCCTACAGGGGTAATTTTATGTGGGGGAATCGATTACGCGCATTTCCGAACCCTAAAAGCGCTTCCCTGATTCAGGGGAATGAGTGTTTTGTATTGAAGCGAAAATCGAACAATTTTGGGTTTCCTGCCTCAAAATCATCTTCCTGGAGGAAATTTTATGCGGGGAATCGATTGCGCACATTTCCGAATCCTGAAAGCGCTTCTTTACCCTGATTCAGAGAAAAATAGGTTTTTGAAGCGAAAAGTATCTTTTTTCGCAACAATACGAAAAAAGACACTTTTCGCTTCAAAAACCCAATTTTTCCCTGAATCAGAGTCAAGAAAGCGTTTTCAGGGTTCGGGAATGCGCGCAATCGATTTCCCGCATAAAATTACCCAGGTCATTTTTAGAAAAATAAATTTCCGGATCCTAAAAAAGTGCACTTTTCTGCGCTACCCTGTACAAAGAAGATGAGAAAAGAACTCGGGATATCATATTTTTAAATTTGAAATTGTTCTATAAGTTTTTACTTCATTTGTTTTACAGGATGGCTAACAAAATTGTGCAGGGTGTCTCACAAAAAACCGGACACTTTCTTTTTTTATTTCGCGTTTTCTCGGCTTCCCGAAAAGATTTTTCTATGATCTTTTTTTCTGTATATAGCTCGTCTCCTTTAGTTTCTTTTCCGGATGTTTTTAGCAAAAAATTTCGAATTTTACACACTTGAAATTTGCGATTTTTTTGACTAATAAATTTTCTAAAAATCAACGGAAATTATCCGAAATGATCAAAAAATCGCAAATTACAAGTATGTAAGATTCGAAATTTTTTGCTAAAAACATCCGGAAGAAAAACTAGAGGATGCGAGCTATATGCAGAAAAAAAGATCATCGAAAAATCTTTTCGGGAAGCCGAGAAAACGCGAAATAAAAAAGTGTCCGGTTTTTTTTAGACATCCTGTACTTTTGCGAATTGTCGAGCAATTTTTTACAAAAAAAATTTTTTATTTTTCCCAAAATGACCCTGTGGGGGGTTTTCTATGCGAGTAATCGTTCGCGCGCATTGCAAAATCTTGAAAACGCTTCCCTAACTATGAAATCTGTCAGAAAATTTTTTTAAAAAACGAAAATTTCTGGTTTTTTTCTGCGATTTCATGGTCGGGGAAGCGTTTTCACGATTTTTCAATGCACACAAACGATTTCTCGCATAGAAAAACCCCATATAGAGTCATTTTGAAAAAATTGAAAAAAATTTTTTGCAAAAAATTGTTCGAAAATTCGCAAAAAAGTACGTTTTTTATAACCATCCTGTAAATTTTCTTTAATAAGGTGTGATTTCTTAACAATCTTTCCAAGTCGAGATTTTTATTAATAAAAATAATGAAATACTAGACGGATTAAATTGTTATTAATACACGCTTGTAGTACTACTGTAGTACAGGGCGTATCAAAACGCTTCCCTGATTCAGGGAAATAGATGTGTGTATTGAAGCGAAAATCGAAAATTTTTGAAATTTCTCCCTTAAAATCATATTTCTGGGGGTTTCATGCGGGGGAATCGATTGCCCGCATTCCTGAAGCTTAAAAATGCTTCTACGACCCTGATCCAGGGAAGTAAGAATGTGTATTGAAGCGAAAATCAAAAATGTACTAATTTCCCTGAATCAGGGTCAGGGAAGCGTTTTCAAGCTTCGGGAATGCGCGCAATCGATTTTCCGCATAAAATTAGCCCTAATAGGGTCGTTTTTGAAAAAAAATTTCGAGTCGAAAAAACATGAAAAAATCATTCAAATTCCGGTTTTTTATACACCCTGCATTCCCGAGGCTTGAAAACGCTTCCCTGATTGAGGGAAATAGATGTGTGTATTGAAGCGAAAATCGGAAAATTTTGAAATTTCTCCCTTAAAATCATATTTCTGGGGGTTTCATGAGGGGGAATCGATTGCCCGCATTCCTGAAGCTTAAAAATGCTTCTACGACCCTGATCCAGGGAAGTAAGAGTGTGTATTGAAGCGAAAATCAAAAATGTACTAATTTCCCTGAATCAGGGTCAGGGAAGCGTTTTCAAGATTCGGGAATGCGCGCAATCGATTTTCCGCATAAAATTACCTCCAGAAATATGATTTTGAGGGAGAAATTTCAAAATTGTTCAATTTTTGCTTCAATACACACTTCTATTTCCCTGAATCAGGGTCAAGGAAGCATTTTTACACTTCGGGAATGCACGCAATCGATTTTTCGCATGATTTTAGGCCTAGATAGGCTGTTTTGGCAAAAAATTTTCAGAGATTAGTCCCTAATTCTTACTCCACCCCCTTTAAGGGGGCCTAGGGCCCCATCTGTACTGAGACCTTTTAAGAAAAATATCGTTTTAGAGAAATGGACCTATTTCCTCATAGAAATTCATTTGAGAGATGGTTGACCACTCGTTGGAAAGGTGGCAACCAGCGCTACAACTTTTATACAGACACCTTTAGAAAGTTTTCGCTTCAATAAAAAGTTAATCGCAAATCCCTACAAACACTCAGGTTTTTTGACCGAGTTTTTGACAAAGATCGCCATTTATGTCCCAGTGATGGCAAAAGAGAGTTTTTTGTGCAATGGTCTGGTTTGAAGTTCAATGGAAAAGAGCGCGGTTGTAGGTCTGATTTCCACCCTTTCAACAAGTGGTCAACCATCTCTCAAATCAATTTCTACAAGGAGCTAAGTCCATTTCACTAAAACGATATTTTTCTAAAAAGGTCTCAGTACAGATGGAGCCCTAGACCCCCTTAAAGGTCCAATAATTTACAATCATATGAAAAAATTATATATTCGGAAAGGTCATGAAAAATGGAGCATTTTTTGTTTTTACGGCATGCTCTGAATCACTGTAGTTTTCGAGATAATTACGTTTGAAATTTGAATTTGTATACAAGCTCTTCGCTGTAATGCACAAACTTTTTTTGAATTTTATGCGTAAAAATCGATTTTTGCATCGATTTTTTAAATTTTCATAAAATGAACATTGTAGCAATTTTTTGTAACTAAATGAGACGAACAAAATGACACAAAAATCATCCAATTTGAACATTGTTTTGGGTTATTTAAACGAAAACATGAATCAGAATTTTCGTTTCAATAACCCAAAACAATGCTCAAATTGGATAATTTTGGTGTCATTTTGTTCGTCTCGTTTAGCTATAAAAATTGCTACAATGTTCATTTTATGAAAATTTAAAAAATTGATGCAAAAATCGATTTTTCCGCAAAAAATTCAAAAAAGTTTGTGTATTACAACGAAGAGCAGTAGAGTTTCGAAGGAGACATACTATTAAATTACGTGACTTTTTTCCAATTGTAATTTTTTTCAGTTTTTCGAAAATTAAAATAAATTGTAGGAACATTGCAAAAATGCTCCTCCGTATTTTATTTCTCTTTTTGGCTATAAATCCAAGTCTACTTGTTGCGATGAAGGTTAAAATTGCACACATTGGAGCGATCAACGTCATGCCCAAAGCTGAAGCGATCTTGGATATTTGCCGCAAAGAATTGTGGAATGAAGGAATTTTGAGTGATGATTTTGATATAGAGTAAGGGTTTTTGATTCATTTCATTTCGGGCATCAGTTGGAGGTCTCGGTAGCACAGTGGTAATGCACTTGGACGGTAGCCAGGAGCCTGGTCCGGGTTCGAGTCCCGATCGGGTCCGAAAACTTTTGCTTAATTTCAAATTCATTCATATTGTTATGGTCGTGACTTGCCGTGATTTATGGCCTGATTGGGACTCGTCGGATGAATGCCCAAGCTCACGATTACTTCCGACATACCACAATATATATTTATGCTTTTTTCAGCATTATGTCAGCTATGGGTTGTGGAGAAGCATTTGAAGGGGTCGCAGTGGCTGCGGACTTCTTTTATCAAAGGAATGCCCAAGTTTTCATTGGGCCATATTGCAATTCAGGTACAGAACATGCTACCGAGCGGTGACTCCGAACGTCTCCGAAGGGAATCGATGTCGCATATTCCCGAAGCGCGAACACGCTTCCTTGAACCTGATTCAGGGAATGGAGTTGGTGTATTGACGCGAAAATAAACTAAAATTCGGATTTTCACCGAAAAGAGACAATCTAAAGGTTTTCTTAGGCACGAAATCGATGTGCATATTTTCGAAAATCGCTTAAATCAATGACATAGAAATTTTTTCATGCTTAGAGAATGAGCACAATAGATTTCGTGCCTAGAAAAACCTTTAGATTGTCGCTTTTCCGGTGAAAATCTGAATTTTAGTTCATTTTCGCGTCAATACACCAACTCCATTCCCTGAATCAGGGCCAAGGAAGCTTTTTCACTCTTCGGGAAATACGTGCAATTGATTCCCCGCATAAAATTATCCCTAGAGGGGTCAATTCCAGATGATGAAAAAAATTTGTTTACAAAAATTTTCACGTTCAGCGGGATACCTAATCGATACTAGTTCCATAGGATTATTCCAAGCTGTTACTTAAATTTAAATTGTTAGAGTTGGATGCTGTTGCAAAAATGGCTGCTTATTGGAATGTCCCGATCATCGGTTATATGGCTTCAAATAACATCTTTGCCGACAAAAACATTTACAAAACGTTAGCTCGTGTTTCACTCCGCACGACAAATTCCTTAGCCTTATCTGTTGCTTCGCTTTTAAATCATTATGGATGGAGAAGAGTGAGTCGTCAAAATTCGGGAGCTACTAACACAATAGAGGGGGGTCATGTGAAAAATTTAGAGAAAATTTTTTTCTGGAAATCCGGGGAATACGAATTTGGCATTTTCGAAGTGAAAAAACGCTTTCCTGATTCAAGGAAGGCGTATTGTGTATTGAAGCGAAAAGTTGCAAAAATACGATTTTTGTCTAAAAACGACCTTTTTTGGGGGAAAATTGTGCGGGGAAAGGAAAAGCGTTGTTTTAGATCAAAATATGTTATTTCATCGAATTTTCGCGTCGATATACAGCTTTTCTTGAATCCGAGGAATTTTATACATGTCAAATTCGGATTTCCTACATGTTTTTACCCCTAGAGAGGTCATTTCCAGAAAAAATTTTCACGTGGTGACTCCCCTATTGTGTAGTAGGCTCCAAAATTCGTTTATTTTTTAACACGGGAATACTCCTTCAAATTTCCTGTAGATTCTGTTATTTGATCTATTCTGAGCAAAATCCAAAAAAAATTTTGAAAAAAAGATTGTTAAAAAAATTTCACGTTAAATTATAAGCAAAATTAAAAATACGATTTTTATCGTGAACTTGGCTCAGTGGTAGTGCTCCAAGATTCGAGTCTAAGGGTTTCGGGTTCGAATCCCACCTGAGTTGATTTGATTTTGCCTGCGAAAAAAGCTGGTATATATTTGTTTCAAAAAAATTTGTTTTGAATGTTGCTCAAAATAGCTTAAAATAACAGAATATACCGAAATTTTGAAGAAGTATTCCCGTGTTAATTTGATTAAAGGTTGCCATTGTGACTAACACCGGTGGATTGGCATTTGAAAGAACATCAGCGTTCGAAGAAATTTTTCATCAGAAACGAATTAATGTAGTCAAAAAAGTGATGTTCGATGAGTTTGCCGATTCGAAGTCGATGATTTCTAGTGGATATATAGATGATCTTAAGAACAATGCTCGAAGTATTCGGTTCATCCATAATTTTTTAGTTTTTGCTTTTTATAAAAATCACACTCCTCTAGGAGTTTTTCTATGCCAGGGATCGTGGTTTTGCGAACATTGCCGAAGCGTGAAAAATAGTCTGAGTATTGAAACGAAAACCTGTATTTGAATTTCTGAAGGAATTTTTGAAAAATTCCACCGCCAATTGATAGAGCGAGTCGAAAAACGTTAGTACCCCCAATTTTCATGAAAAAAATTTTCGATAGTTATTTTTTTCTGCGAAGCTTTCCTGGTGTAACATGTCTGGTGGTTCCCTTGTAAGCCTATGCATAAACCTAAGCTTAAGATTAAGCCTTAGTCTATGCATAAACCTAAGTTTAAGACTAAGCCTTAGCCTAAATCTAAGATTAAGCCTAAGCCCAAGCCTAAGCACACTCTGTAAAGGTAGAAAAATCGAGTTTTTTTCACGCTTCGGCAATGTGCGCAAAATCGACTCCTAACAAAGAAACCCCTCCAGAGGAGTCATTTTCGTCAAAAATCGCTAAAAATAGAAAAAGCTCAAAAATTATGGATCAACCAAATAATTGAAAAATATTGAGTTGTTGCATAAGTGGACCCTAGGTAGTCGGATATCGGGTTAAAATCCGATTTTTTTTCATTTCCTTCAACAAGCTACCCTGAATCAGGGTCAAGGAAGTGTTTTTGCGCTTCCGGAGTGCGAACAATCGATTCCCCGCATCAAATCACCCCTATACGGATCATTTTTAGAAAAAATTTTCGGGTCCAAAACTCATGAAAAATCACGAAAATTCCACTTTTTTTGGGAGACACCCTGTAGATTCATGGTCGAGGTTCAGAGCAAAAATTCAATTTTTTTCCAAAGTCTTTCTTTGGGCCACCAACACTTATGCAACAACCCAATGCAAATAAAGTGAAAATAATTTTAGTCATAATTTGCATGTTCTCATCGACTCGCGAACTTTCCAAGGAATTCATGTCAGCTGTGCACACTCTTGGATATAATACACATGAGTATGTGTATATTTTGCCATGGCTTCAAGCTGAATCCAAAGATTTGTCACCTTGGGTGGGAGCCGATGGAAAAATTATGCAAGATGTTAAAGATACCTATGCAAATTCTATTATTGTAAATATTTTTTATTAAAATTTGGGAGCTACTACACAATAGGGGGGGGGGGCCATCTACGTAAAAAATTTTTTGAAAATGACCCCTATAGGGGTAAAAACATGTGGGGAATCTGAGTTTGAAATTTTCAAGGCGAAAAAACGCTTCCCTAATTCAGGGAAGATGTATTGTGTATTGAAGCGAAAAGTCGCAAAAATCGCATTTTTGCGACTTTTCGCTTCAATACTTTGTCCAATATTCGATTTTTTGGCCAAAATTCGAATTTTTGACAAAAATTCGTTTTTTTGGTAAAAATTTGACTTTTTTACCCAAAATTCGATTGTTTGGCTAAAATTTGTTTTGCGACTTTTCGCTTCAATACACAATATGCCTTCCCTAAATCAGGGAAGCGTTTTTTCGCGTTGAAAATGTCAAATTCGGATTCCCCGCATGTTTTTACCCGTAGAGGTGTTATTTCCAGCAAAATTTTTTTTAAATTTTCACGTGGGTGGCCCCTCCCTACTGGGTGTAGTAGCTCCAAAATTTCTTTAGATAGATGACATTAACGGTTTTGACAATACACTAGTTACCCCATTCAAAGAACGTGTCGAAGCGAATGGTATCACCACTGATCAACTTAACATGGTATTAATGAAAAATAATAATGCATTCCCAAAAAATTTTTGAGGCAAACATTTATGGTTATATCCATCTCTATGATGCGTTAAAACTTTATGCCCTTGCTGCTCGTACAGCACTCAATGAAACAATGAACCCCAATATTACGGTTGATGGACGCTTTATTTGGAATAAAATGCGCAGGCTTCAATTCAGTGGTAAATAATTAATTTGTACAACTTTTAAAACAATTTTTAGAGTTACTACAGAATAGGTGGGGTACCCACGTGAAAATTTTTCTGGAAATGACCCCTTTAGGGGTAAAACATGCGGGGAATCCGAATTTGACATTTTTGAAGCGAAAAAACGCTTTCGTGATTCAGGAAAGACGTATTGTGTATTGAAACGACAAGTCGCAAAAAAATTTTAGCCAAAAAATCGAATCTTGAACAAAAATCAAATTTTTGTACAAAATAGAATTTTTACCAAAAAATAGAATTTTTGAAATTTTGTATTGAAGCGAAAAGTCACAGAATGCTTTTTTGCCTAAAAACGACTCCTTTTGGGGTAAAAAATGTGCGGGAAATCCGAATTTGATTTTTATAAAATTCCTCGGATTCAAGAAAAGATGTATATCGACGCGAAAATTCAAGGCACCCACAATTTTATATAATATCCAAAATATGTTATTGTTAATAAAAATAAATATAAGAAAAAGCGTTGTTTTTAGACCAAAATGTGTTATTTTCTCAAATTTTCGTGTCGATATACAACTTTTCTTGAATACGAGAAATTTTATAAATGTCAAATTCGGATTACACGCATGCTTTTACCCCTAGAGGGTCATTTCCAGAAAAAGAATTTTCACGTGGGTGGCCCCCCTATTGTGTAATAGCTACTTAATTTGTACAAATTTTAAAACAATAATTTTTTTCATAAAAATTTAGGCTTAATTAGTAGAGATGCAAGCAGAAATTTAGGTACTTATATGGGAGAATGTGCTTTTTGTTATTAAAATCCAAAAATATTTTCAAAATTAATTTCAAACTAAAAATATCCAACTGACAATTTTTCATATTTTTATAAATTTAGAGAAACTTTTATATGAAAAAACAATTTAGGCTTAATTAGTGCCGCCGGTATATCATCTGGTTTGGTGACGATGGATGATCTTGGAGAAAGAGCTGGTGTATATGGAGGTAAAACTTTTTTCATAAGCCTAAGCCTTAGCATTACCCTATGGCTAAGCCTAAGATTAAGCCTTAGCCTATGTCTAAATCTAAGCCTAAGATTAAGCCTAAGCCCAAGTCTAAATCCAAGCCTAAATCCAAGCCTAAGCCCAAGCCTATGTCTAAGATAAGCCTATGCCTAAGCCTTAGCCTAAGATTAAGCCTAAGCCTATGACTAAGCCTAAGCCTAAGCCTATGCCTAAGATTAAGCCTAAGCCTATAACTAAGCCTATGCCTAAGTCTTAGCCTAAGCCTAAGGTAATTCGAATTTTTGAAAGTGTGTCAAAAACTTTTTCTTTGTGACATCTTGAAGAGCGCATAAAATGTAGTAGCCTGGTCTTTTAAAATCATAAAAGTGTACTTTTTTGCCCACCCTATAGTAGTAGGATTTAATAATATTTCTTTTTTCAGCATTTTATGTATCACCTAACCGAGACGAAGTATCCAAAACAGTAGAAATGATACCATACTCACTTGACAATTGTGATGGTGTTAAAAACAAAAGCGGTTGCTTTGAACTTGTAAGTTGTTATAAATACAGGGCACCCCCTAAAGTTCGTGTACACCCTAATTAATTTCATGAGAATTTTCTTCATGGCAGAAAAAAACTTTTCACAAAAAGTGATGTTCTACAAAGTTGTTCCTGGGATCACGACGAACAACTTTGTAGAATATCACTTTTTGTGAAATTGTTTTCTGCCATGAAGAAAATTCTCATGAAATTAATTAGTACACGAACTTTAGGGGGACACCCTGTAAGTTTCAAAGAAATAAGGAGCTCTTCCCCTTGGGGAGACGCAATCAATAGATTTCCAAAAACTGATACTTTTTTGAAGTAATTTTATGGAAAAATATCCTCTAACGTCTTAGGCCTAGGCTTAGGCTTGGGCTTAGGCCTAGGCTTAACCTATGGCTTGGGCTTAGGCTTAACCTTAGGCTCAAGCCTAGGCTTAGGCTTAACATTAAGCTTAGGCTTAACCTTAGGCTTAGGCTTAAGCCTAGGCTTAACCTTAAGCCTAGGCTTAACCTTAAGCTTAGGCTTAACCTTAGTCTTAGTCCTAGGCTTGGGCTTAGGCCTAGGCTTAATCCTATGCCTTTAGAGGATATTTTTCCATAAAATTACTTCAAGAAAGTATCAGTTTTTTTGGAATCCTATTGATTTGTCGCCCGAAGAGAAAAAGCTCTGAAATTTAGAAAGTCAACGACGTAATCACCGGATTCTGGCCGTCTCCTGATAGCCGACTTCCACCTGAAGAGCCTGCTTGTGGCTTCCGAAATGAGCGATGCGATTATACACTTTACATTATTTTAGGAATCCTTGCTATTCTTTTTGTCTTTGCTATAATTGCAGCGTTATTCCTTTATCGAATTCTGTAAGACAATTTCAACACAACCATAAATAGTTTTTTTAAAGAGAAAATCGTGCTTTGGCAAAAACTACATGGCGAGTCTTCCGAGATGATATGAGAGTAATAAGTGAAGAAGAAATGAAATCAATGGTAAACAGAAGTGGGGGTAGGGGGTCAACCCTTGAAGCACTCTCTTTCTGAACTTTTAATTCAATAATAACCCCGGGAATCGATTCCCCGACCCCAAAAACTCCAGAACCAACTTGTTCATCAAAAAATGGATTTTTGGACAAAATTTGAAAAGGGGAGGGGATTCAAAAATGACTAAAAAGGGGTCAATTCAAATAGCCTTAGCCAGGGACCCTTATGGCACCATCAAATAAATTTTTTTGGAAAACAATGTGTTTAGAACACAACTATGTTCTAGAACAATAAATGGATTTTTAGTTCTTAGACTTAAGCCTCAGCTTAGGCTTAAAGGACCAGTCCAGTCAGTTACAACCATATGAAAAAATGATATATTCGGGAAGATCATGAAAAATGGAGCATTTTTCGTTTTTACAGAATGTTCTGAATCGTTGTAGTTTTCGAGATAATTGCCTTCGAAATTTTGAATTTGTGTACAAGCTCTTCGTTGTAATACACAAACTTTTTTGCGGAAAAATCGATTTTGCATCGATTTTTTAAATTTTCATAAAATGAACATTGTAGCAATTTTTTATAGCCAAATGAGACGAATAAAATGACACCAAAATTATCCAATTTGAAAATTGTTTTGGGTTATTGAAACGAAAATTCTGATTCATGTTTTCGTTTCAATAACCCAAAACAAAGTTCAAATTGGATAATTTTGGTGTCATTTTGTTCGTCTCATTTAGTTATAAAAAATTGCTACTATGTTCATTTTATGAAAATTTAAAAAATCGATGCAAAATCGATTTTTCCGCAAAAAAGTTTGTGTATTACAACGAAGAGCTTGTAACAAATTCAAAATTTCAAACGCAATTATTTCGAAAACTACAACGATTCAGAACATGCCGTAAAAACAAAAAATGCTCCATTTTTCATGATCTGTCCGAATATATCATTTTTCATATGGTTGTAACTGACTGGACTGGTCCTTTAAGCCTAAGTTTAAAACTAAGCTTAGGCTAAGCCTAGTCTAAGACTAGGCTTAGGCTTAAGTCTAAGACTAACTTAAGCCTAAGTCTAGTCCAAAATGGGTTAAGAACGTTTTAGTAGTAGTAAGAACGTTCTTAACTCATTTTGGACCCCTGGCAGCTACTCACAGACAGGGGGTGTGCAAGATTTTAAAAAAAGTTCGAGTTTTTTTCCAAAATCGAGTTCGAAATTTTAGCTGTCTATTGGAAGCTCTAAAACAAAAATGAGTAACATTGGAAGATTCAATAAACACCATGCTATTATTGGCACAAATACTCATGCTTCTTTCCATATGTATCCACAACGAAGACCTATAAAGTTCAATCGTGAAGATATGCAAACTTTAAATTCGGTAAACAAATTTTTCAAAGCAAAAAAGTTTGGAGCTACTACACAGGGTGCGCGTTATCAGTTGTGCCGCGCTTGGCACGACGTTAGATGCGGCGTTAGCAGTTGTGCCGCGCTTGGCACGACGTTAGACGCGGCGTTAGCAGTTGTGCCGTGCGTTGTGCCGGTCGTGCCGCGAGTTGTGCCGATCGTGCCACGAGTTGTGCCGCGTTGTAAAACGGCGGCACAACTGCTAACGCTCTGCTAACGTCGTGCCGAGCGCGGCACAACTGATAACGCGCACCCACAATAAGGGGGGGGGNGGGGGCCACCCGCGTGAAAACTTTTTCTGTGAAGGGTCTCATGGTTAGGTGGTACTGGTCTTGTCTCAGGCGCCCCTCAAGGCTGGTTCAAACCCCGCTTGAGGCCAAAAGATTTTGCCTAGTAGTAACATCCTCTTCGGATGGCCAGAACTGTTGCGAGTTCTTTCAACCCTTGTGCCCCCTATAACCCAGCTTATAGGCTCGGCATTACATTTATTAACAATAAAGTCCGTTTCCGCCACCAATGGGAAAAAAGTCCAGGGGCGATGGTCAAGTGGTCCAAGGCGTTGCCCGTCCGATCTGGCAAGTTAGACCGCAGGTTCGATCCCACTAGGGCAAAATTTTGATTTTCAAAAAAATTTCTTTTACAAACAATGGAGCAAAAATTTTTTGCTACATTTTTTGTAAAAGAATTTTTTGAAAATCAAAATTTTTGCCCTAGCGGGATCGAACCTGCGGGCCCAACGTTGCCTAACTTGCCAGATCGGACGGGCGGCGCCTTGGACCACTTGGCCATAGCCTTCGGACTTTTTTCCCATTGGCGGCGGAAACGGACTTTAACTTAAATTAACAAATGATTTTCTCGAATTTTCGCGTCGATATACAGCTTTTCTTGAATCCGATGAATTCTTATAAATGTCAAATTCGGATTCCCCGCACATTTTTACCTCGTTTTGAGGCAAAAATCGCATTTTTGCGACTTTTCGCTTCAATACATAATACGTCTTCCTTGAATCAGGGAAGAAGCGTTTTTTCGCTTCGAAAATGTTAAAGTTTAGATAAAACAAGCAGTACATGACAACTTGAATCCATTCCTTGGTATGGCTTTTAATGAAAAAGAAGAAATGCTTCTACTATGGAAATTTTGTTCCCGTGGAACTGTTCAAGTAAATTGTTCATCTTTAAAAGTTTGACATTATTTTTCAAGGACATTATTTATAACGATGAAGTTGCACTGGATGCCCAATTTCATGCAGCCTTTGTTCGTGATATTACACTGGTAATTGACATTTTCTAACACTCGCGGGAACGATCAGGAAATTCTCCTATTTTATTATTGGGTTGTTCAGAAAGTTTCCGAATTTTAGTTCATTTTCGCTTCAATATACACATCTCTTTTCTGAATCAGGGAAGCGTTTTCAGGCTTCGAAAATGCGCGCATTCGATTCACCGTCTAGAAAAACCCCAGGCAGACGGTTTTCATTCGAAATTTTGGATTTTAGCTCATTTTCGCTTCAATATACCCAATCCTTTCCTGAATCAGGGTCAAGAACGAACGACCTAGAACAAATTTCTGGTCGATTTCATAACGTTTTTGGGGGTGTCCCCACTTTTTGCACACTTTCGTCAGCCGTGCACCATTTTAGGGATTGGAGTATCTTCATTTATCACCAATTGGTTACCATGGTTCTCTTTCCCCTTGGTCGTGCCTCATCGATAGAAACTGGATGGTAAAACTCACTGATTATGGTATTGCTAATCCATTAGAACGATGGACAAAGCAAGGCTCAATCGGAGGGGAGACGTTAAAAGGCGAAGAAGATAAAAGTGGTGCACTACAAGCGACAAGTATGGCGTGTGACAATATCAAACCTTGGATCTATTGTGGATCAGGGGGGGGGGGGTCACCCTGGGGGTCATCCGAGGATCGCCCCAGGGTCATCCCAGGATCACCCCAAGGGGTCTCCCAGGGTCACTCCGAGAGCCATCCCAGGGTCACCCCAAGAGGTTACCCCCAGGGGACCCATGATCCACGATACCCCTGCTCCCAAATCTGTATAAAATTTTCAGGTGTTCTTTATTGTTCCCCCGAAATGCTCAAGACTCGAGAACAAAACCGTCGTCGGGGAACTCAAGAAAATTGGCTAAAACAAAATCAAAATCGCAAGCAATTGAGTGATATCTATTCATTCGGGGTAGTTATGTACGAAATCCTGTTTCGCAGTCTACCCTACCCAGAAGGAACTGATGCGATAGGTAACTTTACTCCTCAAGGTAAACTAGGTCTAGGTCAATAACACATTTGCTATTAAATCGAACTGTCGTAAATATTTTCTGGTTATTCCAAAATTTAGGCTTTAAGAGAAGATCTTTCTAATATGCAAAAAGTTTGTTTTTTTCGGGAATACTCCTTCAAATTTCCGGTATATTCTGTTATTTGAAGCTATTCTGAGCAACATTCAAACAAATTTTTTGAAAAACAAGTTTAAAAAAATTCAAAAATTATAAGCACAATTAAAAATCCGATTTTTATAGTGAACTTGGCTCAGTGGTAGTGCTCCAAGATTCGAGACCAAGGGTCTCGGGTTCGAATCCCACCTGAATCGATTTGATTTTGCCAGCGAAAAAAGTGGTTAGACAACTTTTTCTCAAACAAATTTGTTTGAATGTTGCTCAGAATAGCTGAAAATAACAGAATATACCGAAATTTTGATGGAGTATTCCCGTGTTAAAATTATTTCTTTTCAAATTATAGAGCTGGTCGAATATTTAAAAGATGGTTCAAAAGTTCTAAAACCAAGCATTCAAGACAAATCAAAAATTCACCCTGATATTGCTTCTCTTTTGCAAGATTGTTGGAGCGCAAATCCAGAACTTCGTCCTAGTATCCGCCGAGTTAGACTAAACACAGAGCAGTATCTTAAAGTGTAAAGTTTTATTTGAATAATTTTTTAAATCCTGTTGTGAACGTGAAATCGTTGTGGTAGTACAGTACATTGCTCTAAGATCGAAATTTTTGCTCAAGAAATGAATTTTTGTTCAAAAATTGAATTTTTGCTCAAAAAATTTTTGAGAAAAACTCGAATTCCCAAAGCCCAAAAGTATCTGAAAAATAGAAGATTATTCCCTGCGCTCCCGTATCCACCACTGGAGCATCGGCTGCATTTTCGTAGCAACACAACACCTTCTCTTCTTCTCCTACTTTACTTCTTCTCTGAACTTAGTATTCGTTGCAACCCCAACAAATTCTAACTTCCCTTGTTTTTAGTAAAGGAAGTTTGGTTGATCAAATGATGCGAATGATGGAACAATATGCTAACAATTTAGAAAAGATTGTTCAAGAACGGACTGGAATGTTGGAAGATGCAAACAAGAGAGCTGATAAATTGCTCAGTCAACTCTTACCCGCGTAATTTGCAACAATTTAAAAACATATTATAAAAAAATATTTTTAGCTATGTAGCAAATGAATTAAAAATGGGAAGAGCCGTGGCTCCAAAAATGTTTAAACATGCATCCGTGTTGTTCACGTAAGTAACAAAAGCGTTGAGCCGGCGTTACGGCTAGAGTAGAATTTAGAGCGGTTACTCCAAGGGTCCCATGGTTCGGTGGTACTGGGTTTGTCTCAGGCGCCCCTCAAGGCTGGTTCAAACCCCGCTTGATGCTTCTGGGCATCCTCTTCGGATGGCCAGAACTGTTGCTAGTTCTTGCAACTCGGCTTATAGGGGGCACAAGAGCTTTCTAGAGAACCGGCTACTTCGGACCTTATGCCTTGGGCACAGGGTCCGAAATACGGAAGCACAACATGCATCAAGAGTTGTCTTAAAGAGTATGTGTGTAAAGAATATAGGTTAAAGAATTTACGTTAAGAATTTTTTTAAAGGAATTTAGATCAAGAATTTTCTGTTTTATATGTATTTTTCTCAACAAGGTTAAGTCCAATCGTTTCAGAAATGTCACGTATACAGGGGGTTTCATATGTGAGGAATCGATTGCGACCATTTTTAGAGCTTGAAAAATTTTCCTTGACCTTTTTTGATCTAAATTCCTTAACGAAAATTCTTGATCTAAATTCCTTTAAAAAAATTCTTGATCTAAATTCCATTACGAAAATTCTTAACCTATATTCTTTACGCACATACTCTTTACGACAAAATCTTGATGCATGTTGTGCTTCCCGAAATACCCGGTTCTCTAGAAAGCTCGGCATTACAAAAGAATACAAAAAATTAAACTCATGTTTAAGTGATATCGTTGGGTTCACAAATATGTGTGCTTCGTCCACCCCATTAGAAGTTGTCACTTTACTCAATGCAATCTACACCGGATTTGATGCTATTATTGCCAGGCATGATTCATACAAGGTCAAAAGAAAAATTTAATTCAAACAAATTTCAAATAATTTTAGGTCGAAACTATTGGTGATGCTTATATGGTTGTGTCAGGTATTCCTCAAGAAAATGGTATGCGACATCTAATGCATTTAGCTGATGTTTCTTTGGAACTGCTTCTTGTAAACTTTTAAACCATACCTGGGCAGAGGGGGTCCATATTTTCCAAAAATTTACGGGGGTATAAGGGGGCACATCCGTAAATTTTACGACCTCCCCCGAATTGGTGACCAAAAAAAGGTCGCCAAGTTTTTTACGGGGGGATAGGGGGAAATTCTAACCACTGGAGCATCGGCTGCATTCTCGTAGCAACACAACACAATTCCTCCTACGACTCCCCCCCCCCCCGAGTTGATGACAAAAAAGATCGCCAAGTTTTTTACGGGGGATAGGGGCAGATCCGAAAAATTTACGGAGGGCCCATTTCTGGACCCCTGCCCAGGTATGTTTTAAACTAAATTTTAGTATCTGGCATCTTTCGAAGTTCCTCATGCAAAAACACAACGTGTAAAAATTCGTATTGGAATGCATACAGGAGCAGTTGCAACTGGTGTTGTTGGGTTAACAGCACCAAGATATTGTCTTTTTGGAGATACTGTATTTTAAATTTTTTTATATTTAAAAAAAACTATTTTAAGGTAAATGTTGCATCAAGAATGGAAAGCACCGGTCAACCAGAGATGATCCAAGTCAGCGAGGATTACAAACTGGCTCTAGATAAGCATTATCCAGAATTTCAAATGACATTAAGAGGAAAAACAGATATCAAGGTATGGATCAGGGATCCCAAATGGGAAAAAAAGAACGGAACACAAAGTGTTCAGAACACAAATCATGTTCCCAGTTGGAACACTTGAACAATTTGTGTTCTGTGGTCGGAACACAAACGGACCTAAGGCGCAAATTAAACATTGTGTAGTGAAAAGACCTTTTGCTGATTCGGCCAAGGATAAAAACGCGGCCTTAGTTTGTGTTCTTGCGTTCCGAACAGTGTTTGAATCTGTCGTGTTGTTGAACAACAGTTTTAACGTACAAAAATGTTGTGTTGTACAACAGAATTATTCTGTTGTGTACAACACAACAGTTTTTCTATTGTGTTTGCACAACAGTTTTTTTCCTGTTGTGTTAATCAACAGACTCATTCTGTTGTAAAATACAACACAAATAGAATAATTCTGTTGTACATCACAACAAAATCATTCTGTTGTACAACACAACAGTAAATTTGTTGTACAACTGATTCAAACACTAGTTCCGAACACTTGGAACACAGAACTCAATGTGTTCCTAACACTTGGAACACAAAATGTCTCCAGTGTTCCGAACCCAGAAGAACATATCTTGTGTTCTGAGTTCAGAACACTGAACACAAGTATTCTGAGCACATTATGTGTGTTTCATAAACCTTGTGTTCTTTGTACCCCTGACATGGATTTAATATAATTTCCATGTGCTAATTTAACATCTTAAGGGCAAAGGAGAATGCACAACATATTGGCTTGACGGTAAGCGCTTTCAAGACGTGCATTTACATGAAGAGTCTAACCAACGGCAGAAGAAAGAACTTGGAATGTGATCAAATCTTTTGTAATACAGTAACGAACAATTCTTTTTTCTTGTCGGATTTTTCGATTCCGTTTTTTTATGATGAAGAGAAAACATTTTTTTACAATTGTTACAAAGAATCTACATTTTTTACTTCAACCACTTCTTTAAAGGGGTGCATTTTGCGACCATATGGGAGAAAAAAATTTATGTAAAAATGACCCTATGGGGGGTAATTTGGTGTGAGAAATCGATTGCGCGCACTCCCGAAGCGTAAAAACGCCATCTTGACCAAGTTTTCGTGAAAATTTGCCTATTTTTTTTTGCTTTTTTCATCCTTTTTCGTCGAAAAAATAGTCAATTTTTCACGAAAATTTGGTCAATATTGCGTTTTTTAATCTTCGGGAGTGCGCGCAATCGATTTCTCGCATCAAATTACCCTCAATAGGGTCATTTTTACGAAAAAAATTTTTCTCCCAAATGGTCGCAAAATGCACACCCTTTAATTTTTGAAATTTTAAACTCTGTATTTTTTAATATTTATTTTTAATTTTTTAAATAAAGTTTTAAATTTGATTAGCGAATAAACATTTTTAAACTTTTAACGCCCTAAAAAGTTCCTTGCGATAAAAAAAATTCCCTAAAAACACAGGACAACGCAAAATAACAAAATTTTCAAAAAAAGCATAAGAGTCTCTTATGGGGAAAATTTAACAAATTTTAACAGAATTGGTTTCCTATAATCTCAGCCTCTAGAAATAATTTTCGTATAAAAATGTGAAAGGGGTAGATATTCCGATAGAATTCACCGAGTTATGCAACTTTTATTCTGGGCTCCCGATCCGGCGATCTCTCCTCTTGGCGCTATGACCCCTAGAAGTTGATGGAAACGGCCATTTTTCGACCAAACTTGGATTGGCCCTAACAAGTAAGGGTTCTTATGTTGATTTCTCATTTCTTCGATATCGCCCAAAAATATGCCAATTTTTTACCCATGGTGAGAATACTAAAAAACCGCAAAAAATTTTTCCGACCAACACTTCTATGGGGCACGGCGGACCAAAGTGGGAAAAAAATGCGAGTTTTGATAAAAACATGAAAAAACATGTTCTTACAACGCTAATAACTCATTCCAATCGAAATTAAAAATTTTAGACACTGTGCCAATTTTTCGACTTTTTTTCAGAACTTAGAAAAATTTCTAAGTCCTGAAAAGTGGATAGTGACTAAAAATTGCAATATCTCAGCGAAAATTAAATGAAATCGACCAATTTTTTTCCTACAATATTCTACGGCGTTTAATCCACAATTATAAAGGGAATTTTTAAAAAAAAGCCTTTTTCTGTATTATAAAAATGCATTTCATTTTTTCGGCTTCAAAGGCGAATAACTTTTTATGGTATCCTCCATTTTTTGAGATGTTGGTCTCAAAATGTGCGCAACAATCTAGGAAAAACTTCCCACAGAGAGTTTTCCTTTTTAACAATCGAAAAAAAATTTTTAAGTAAAAAAAACTGAAAAAAGGCAGCTTTTTTGACAATTCCAAAAGGAAAAATTTTTTTATTTTGTCGAAAAACGACAAAACTCTCTGTGGGGAGTTTTGCCTAGATTGTTGCGCACATTTTGAGCCCAAGATCTCAAAAAATGGAAGATACCATAAAATATTATTCGTATTAATAAGTTTTACCTTTGTAGATAGGTCAAACTTTTTTTAATTCAAATATTTACCTCTGTGGTGTAGTGGCGAAGCCGTCGGCCGTTCACCACAAAGGAGCGGGGTTCGACTCCCAGTCCCACAAAAACTTTTTTGCACAAAATTTTTTTCGATTTAAAAAATTTTTTTTCGATTTTTTTTTAAATTGTCACAAATCGGAAACGTATTAATATTGACTAAAAACGAAGTTTCACACAATATAAAACCTGATTTTAATGTTTTTAAAGAGTTTTCATTTTTGGCCCAGTTTGGTCCACCGTGGGGGAGATAGAGCCCAAAATGTGGTTTTTGGGGTCAAAATTAAGGTTCAAAGAAATGGTCATAACTTTTATGATTAAAAGCTTTTTCAATAACTCTTTTTGCATTTGACAGAGAGTGAAAAGACGCAAATTATGGTATATTGAATTTGGCCTCAACCTTTTATCTTCATGGTTAAAAACGCCTAACAAAAATGACACCATTTTTCGAAAAATCGAACTCTCGGGGTCTCAATTCGACTTTATTTTGCTCGAATAGACTTTAAATCGACTTAAAAAACTGTTTCTAGGTCAGGAAGACACTTGCTGATCGTTTTTAAGTACAGGGTGGTGCAAAAAAAAACCGCAATTTTGAAACTTTTGAGGGCCATTTTTTCGGGGTTAAAAACCCCGTTTTTTGCCATTTTAAGGGGCTTTTATGGGTCAAAAAATTTTTTTGACGCCAGAATCGTGTTTTTCAGCTATTTTTACCCCTAGAAATGAAATTTTTTTTAGAAAAAAAATTTAAAACCTGATTTTAAAAATTTTTTCGAAAAAATGGCCCTCAAAAATTTCAAAATTGCGGTTTTTTTGCACCACCCTGTAAGTTTTGGAATTTCGATTTTCAACCCCCGCTGGACCCGCCAGACCATCCTGCCACCAACTTTTTTTAAACAAAAATCATAATTTTTTGAGCATTTTCACCTTAAAAACAAGCGTTTTCGAAAAAAATTTTCGTGACTATCTGCGCGAAAAAACATAATAGGGTGACCAAGGTTATTTTTGTAAATTTTTTGAAAAACTTTGAGCGCCATAGACGCTCTTGAGAGCCATACGCATTCTTGAGCGCCATAGGCACTCTGTGTCCAGTTGATCGATTTTAAACTTGGCAAAAATTAAAACGAAAGTATTATTTTTGTAAAAATGTATATTGAATTGAAGCATTGTTTTTTTTAATAAAATTTTTCTCCTTTTTCAAATTTAATATAATTTTAAGCAAAAGCCTTCATGTTATGCACTCTTAGTCGTACTCGCCTGATTTATTTTCAAAAGAGNCCATTTTCAAATTTAATATAATTTTAAGCAAAAGCCTTCATGTTATGCACTCTTAGTCGTACTCGCCTGATTTATTTTCAAAAGAGATGTTTCTGGTCTCCTAGTTCATCCGATAAATCTAATAAATTTCAAGATAAGAAAGAAGAGAATCAAAAAGAAAGTTTCCAACCATCGAAATCTAAAGACGAAACCAATGAGCTGGATCAACCTTCGATTATTTCAAAGATAGTGGGAACTTCATTGCGAGGCATCAATAAAGGTCCTCCAAACCCGACTAGCTGGAACTATGTGAATAAACATTTTCGAGAAGATCTTGAAACGGATATGCCATTAGATGAAATAGTGGATGGTGGCGGGAAGATTCTCGCGGATGAAACTAAGGTAATTTTATGCATAATTACTTATTTCTTTTGACACATATTAGTGTGAGGAAAATTAGGGCATTTGAGCCCCCGCCGAAATCGAAAAAATTTCCCAATGGTTCCCCCTTATGTTTTTACCCAAAAAAATCCCCCATTATGATTTTTCTTCAACATTGCTCAAATTTACCCATTTTTCAACAAAAATTAAAAAATTTTGATTTTTGAATATTTTTTTGAAAAATAAAAAAAAATCATAAGAGTTTTTTCCTTATATTTTTCCCCAAAATTTTCGAAAAAAACATAAGGGGGGATCAAGGCAAAATTTTGAAAATTTCCGAGTAGGACCCCCCACATAAAAAATTTCTGGCTACTTCATTGATTGTGACAGTTAGTTCATTTTTTAAACAAATTTAGAAATTTGCGCAAGAAATGCGAGATGCGTTTACCATCCGAGATTTTTATGATAGGAAGATGTATGATGAAATCCCAAAGGCTGATGAAGTTCACCTAGAGTTTGATTTCAAGACTGAAAATGTGAGTGCATACAAACTAAAAGTCGATTTTTTATTCTGCATTAGCTTCAGCGCAGGTCTGCAGGAAGGAAGGGGGGGGGGGGTAATTTCGTAGTAATTTTCACCAAAAATGACCAAAATTTCCTATTTTTTCACCAAAAAGGTCGCAAAATTTTCCATTTCTACAAAAGTTATAATTTTCGGAGCATTTTCAGCTTAAAAACAAGCGTATATCAAAAAAATTTTCGCCTGCGGCGCTGGTTTATTACTTTGACTAAAATTTTTCAACAAAAAATTTTGCATAAAAATTGAAAAACATCGTATTTTCTGAGATTTTGGAGTTTATCAAAAAAATTTTCGCCTGCGGCGAAAATAAAAACATAAAATTCGTGTTTTGGGCTAAAAATACCCCTAGGCAAAAATTTGTATCGATTTTGGACACTGCAAAAAGAAATGGCTCCACACGGGATTGAACCCTCGACCTTATGTGTGCAGTTGGCGTCACTTCACATCTTGCTATGTAACCGGCACTTTTTATTAAAAATCTGTGAAAACGTTATATCTTACATCTACTTTAGTCTATATCTCAATGGAGGATTGGATGTGATTCGTTTGAAAACCAAGGATATTCGAAATGCGAACTTTTCCGGACAGATAGAAATACCGCTATGTTTCGCGGGTGCCTTAGCAATGAAATTTTTAAAGTATGCATTTAGTTAAGAAAAAGTCATTTTTAAGGTGATTTTAGGACGGTAAAGTGCCTCGTGCTGGATGGGCTACTATGAAATCCAATGTGAATAGGTCATTTGATAGGCATAAAGTCTTCAAGAATTGGATACCATTTTCACACCTGTTGATTAAAGTGAGCACTTTTTGAGTGTTGTTAAAAATGCTGTTACAGGGTGTTCCAAAAAACCGCCATTTGATTTCTTTGGCGAAAATTTTTCAAAAATTTNTTGATTAAAGTGAGCACTTTTTGAGTGTTGTTAAAAATGCTGTTACAGGGTGTTCCAAAAAACCGCCATTTGATTTCTTTGGCGAAAATTTTTCAAAAATTTTTTCCTCCAAAATGACTCATTTTGGAGTATTTTTATGTGAGAAATCGAATGGCGGTTTTTTGGAACACCCAGACCAGTGAATCAATGTGAATTTTTTATTCTCACGTGCGTTTTTAGTGCCGTGGTGATGGCCGCTCGTATAAAGTCATGCTCTACTGCCCTAACTATGTAGCCGAAACCTGGGGTGACAGCTATTCATTTCCTCTTCATACACATGGCGGTCCCTATTGGCAATATGAAAAAATTCCATTTTCGAAATTTTTCTTTACCGTCGGTGGACGAATACAAGATAGGCAAACTCCAGTATTCAAAGAGCATATCAAGTATAAGAAATTTATTTGGAGCTATTGTGGATCAGGGAGGTCACCCCACGGTCAAAAATCAAAAAAACCCTAAAAATTTTTTGCTCAAAATCGAATTTTTGCCTGAAAATTTGAATTTTTTGTGAAAAATCGATTGCGCGCATTCCCGAAGCGTGAAAACCTTTGTTTCACCCTTAAAAATTAGCAAAAAAATTTTCCAAGTCAATAAATGTGAAAATATAGGTAAAAAATACGTATTTTTCAATTTGTAAGCGTCAAACAAAGGTTTTCACGCTTCGGGCAATCGATTTTTCACAAAAAAATTCAATTTTTCGGGCAAAAATTCGATTTTGAGAAAAAAAATTTGGGGTTTTTTTCGATTTTCGACCCTGGGGTGACCTCCCTCTGATCCACAATAGCTCCATTTATTTCAACGCTAATTCGTTAACGCTTTTCAGGGCGATTAGTATAGGAATAATGGATAGAATAGAAGGCGAATTTCAAATGGAAATTGATTATATTGGAGTCTTTCATGATCCTGCTCATACAGAAAAGTTTGCCTATGAAAGTTATGTTATACCTATGGTTAGTGCAATGGCATTATGATTTTGTGTATTTTATATATTTTAAATAAATTCTAACTGTATGACAACAAAATGATTATTCTTTTATTGCTTATATTATATAAAGTTATACCAAATTTTGGTACTCTTAAAAGAGAGGGACCTAAAATAACAAGATAATTTTTTCTGAAAATGACCCTTATAAGGTAATTTTGACAAGCTTTTTCACAAAGAAAGATTATGTTCATGCTCAAAATTTGCATATTTCTTGTCGGTAACATAGATTGGAAAGGGCCCGACCCCTCAGAAATTGAAAAAATGAAAAATTTTTCCTAATGTTTTTTTTCCCTTATGTTTTTGCCCAAAATTTGTTCAAAAATGATGGTCCTTCATTATGATTTTTCACCAAAGTACAAAATTCTTTTTTTTCCAACAAAGAATCATAATTGTCTGACAAATGCACCTGAAGTTGATGTGACTTCCAAAAAAGCTGGTATATTATTGTAGAGTATCCCCAACTTGTATGTAAAAATGGCGGAGTTAGCTGCTAATTCGCTAACTTGTTGGAGTTACGACAAGTTTTATATAAAAAAATAGCGTTTCCATTGAAACCAAGGGGGTCAAAACACCTTTGTTTTACTTTTTTTCGTCAAACTTTTGACATTTCCACCTTTTTGGCTATGGCGAACATTTTCTGATAGGTTTTAGAAAAAGTTGAAAATTTGATTTTTTGGACCCCAAAATATCAATTTTCAACTTTTTCTAAAACCTATCAGAAAATGACAAAAACAGTAGAAAATGTCAAAATTTCTACGAAAATAAAGTAAAACAAAGGTGTAAAATGCAAAAATTTGTGAATAGTTTCAAGCCAAATTAAACGATTTTATTTTTCAACTAGTTTATCTCAAAAATATACCACACATAGAATTATATGAAACAATCACAATAACTAAGTTCATCTTTGAAGAAAATATATACATAGCTGATAGCATTTGCATTCCATCATTGCACCGCAAAAACACTTCATACTCCCTAATAACGCACGAAATATAAATTTCTTGGCATTTTAAAATTTCTATTTTGGTATTTAATAAAATGTATCTACAGGGTGTTCCAAAAAAGCCGCCATTTGGTCATTTTTTGGCGAGAATTTTTGGTGGAAATTAGGGATATCTTTATGCGAGAAATCGATTTCACGCATCGGAACCCCTTGAAAACGCCTCCCAGGTCATGAAATATACGATTTTCGTTTTTTCAGTTATTTTCGGTCGAAATTCCTACTTGAAAATACTAAAATTAGATATTTCATGGCTGGGAGGCGTTTTTGATGCATCGATTTTTCGCATAAAAATATCCCTCGGTCATTTTGAAGAAAAAATTTTTTCTTTCAATAACAACTT
The DNA here is from genome assembly GCA_900406225.1 of Acrobeloides nanus. Classification (NCBI taxonomy): domain Eukaryota; kingdom Metazoa; phylum Nematoda; class Chromadorea; order Rhabditida; family Cephalobidae; genus Acrobeloides; species Acrobeloides nanus. Next base: position 15,560 of record OZJO01010975.1, on the reverse strand, counting down.
TTCGAAGTATCAAATTCCTTTGTCTAAATAATATAGCCTATATTCAATTAAGAAATGCCAAGATAAAATAACAAAGAAAGTTGAGCAATTTGGTCCGTAAATTATGAAAGCAAAAGATCAATGGGTATTACACTACTAAGGATTAGCGGTCCCACTTAGCGTGATTTTTTTCAAAAAAAATTTTTAGCTTTTTTTCTTTGGAAATGACCTCTCTAGGAGTAACTTTATGCGGGAAATCGATTGCGCGCATTGACAAAATATGAAAACGAGTTTTTTCGGCAAATAAGCCGGTCCTGGGTCTTGTGTTCTGAACACATTGTGTTACGAACACTTTGTGTTCGGACCTAAGGACCAAATTCTTTTTTCCAAAGGAACCATCAAAAGGTCTTTTCAATAATTTTTTGCTCTTTGATAAGTTCTATAGAAAGTCAGACAAAGAAATTAAAAAAAAAATTTTTGAAGAAAATTCACGTTAAGAGGGCTCGCTAATCCTTAGTAGTATCATAATTAAAACGGACAATACATTAAAACGATATAGAATGACGCTGGCTTAAACTTGTCCGCGTTGTAGATCTTTTGTTGTGCGTTCGTGGAGCTTCAATTTCAACATTTATCTGAAAAAAACACGCGATTTAACTCAACAAAATGGTGATGACTTACAATATCGCCATCGATTACGTGTGGCTTATCCTTGAGTACTTTTTCGATACTTTTTGGGCTTTCGAACGTCACAGACGCATAGCCTTTATGGAGACCCGTATTTGCATCCTGAAAAACATTAATAAAAATTTTTAAATAAGTGATAAAAGAAAAAATGTGCAGAATTTTATGAAATTTTGACCAAAATATTTTGATTGCCGATCTCTACACAAACATACAAAATATAAAGAGATGTCCTTCAAATTTCCATATTTACTGAAGTAATTCTCGAGTTGAGTTTGACCAGTGATCCATTTCATATGACTTATAAATAATGGTCGAGATCGCTCCGGTTCACGTTGAGTCAGTGATGGAGCACATCTGACTTCCATATAAAATTTCTTCTGTGGCTTTTTTTCCGGCGTTGCTTTTTCATTTTGTCCTAAAGATTCTGTTCAAGTACTGGTCTACAGCAGGGATGCCAAGTTATGAAGAATGAAAATAGGGATATTTTTTACAAAAATAGGTAAAAAAGATTTCTAATAGAAGTAAAAAAATAAGATTTTTCTCGTAAAAAATAAGATTTTCTAATAAAATTTGTTAAAAAAAATAAGATTTAGCCTCTCAAAATAAGGACAAATCTTATTAATAAGGACACTTGGCAACCATGGTGGTAAAGTGCAAAGCTTACCTTGTATGTTCTCGTCAGTAGCCGAAGTCTGCTGGGCATCCTTTTGTTGTGAAGATACTGGAGCACCAAAAGGATCGGCTAAGAATCGGCCGCGCGCCGAAAATAATCTAATTGCCAATCTCATTCCTGATGGTTACCAACACAAGAACACTGGTAAAACTAAAAATCATAAATTCAAGAATTGAAATTAGTGCTACACGAAATAATGATCACGCTATGTGAATGTGTTTCAAATCAAAAAATTTTAGAACAAATGTGAGAGAAAAAAGTGAAACGTTCGAAAAAATTTTTCTTTGTGCTTAACATAAGTCGCAGAGAAGAGGTCGTATGATCTATGTCTCGAGAACAAAAAAAAACTCTATTGGAGTTTACGTCATGCGACAGCAAGTCGTTCTCGTACTTCCTTATGATTGGCCTCAAAACACGAAATACAGTAAACAAGAAATCGTTTCGAATTTAACAGATTTTGAATAAGTTACACAACGGTTGCGAACACATTCAGGCTAGGGGATCAAGGTTAAACACATTCAGGCTAGGGGATCAAGGTTAAACACATTCAGGCTAGGGGATCAAGGCTGCGATTTCACAATTTGACTCAGCTGTGGTTTAAACCCTTTTAAAACCACAGTTACCTGTGGATTTTGGACTTTGGGTCATTGCCCCCCCCCGTCAGGAAATCATGGCTACGTGCCTGCCAAAGCATGAACTGTAAAGGTAAGCTAAAGTGGAGCGCTGAGTGAAATTGTGAAATCGCAAAGCCGCAGCCTTGGTCCCCTAGCCTGAAGGTGTTCAACCTATTCTCGCGACCGTTGTGTAACTTATTCAAAATCTTTTAAATTCGAAACGATTTTGGGGACACTAACCCTGCCGGATTTTGCGTTTTTTGTATTGAAAACATCGAAAAACGCAAAATCCAACAGTGGTAGTGTCCACGAACTTTTGCCCCCTGATAAAGTAAGCATAAAAATAACACAGATAAACAGTTAAATCTTAGGTATTGGTAAGGGATAGATACAGGGGGCGGCAAAAATCCTGGTCTAGGCGAACAAAAGTCCTGACCTAGGCGGCAAAAGTCCTGACATTGTCAAAAACGCTGAAAAGGTGTTTTCTCGTCTAGAATTGTCGAGAAAACATGTTTTTGAAATGTCAGGACTTTTGCTCGCCTAGATCAGGACTTTTGTCCGCCTAGGTCAGGACTTTTGCCACCCCCTGTAAATGAGATTTAGATGAGTTCTTCTGCTTTTCTAATGACGTTTCGGTCGGCCATTGACTGGTACACGGTTCCATCATTTGGCGCCGCCATAAAAAGGGTGGGGTATACAAAGTTCACCACATTGACAGTTAGTGAGTTCCATATCTTTCTGGACGTGTTTAGGGAGCTGCATAGTACTGTTTCGAGTCGAGTTGTCGATATGTTGAGCTCCAGAGCATGACCGATTCGGGCGCTTTTTCGTTGGTTTCCGGCTGCTCCTAGGGAGATTGCGTCGTCAGGGAGAGTTTTTCGGCCTTTTGCATAGTGGTCCATTAATATTATCCTCTTTTCCATAGCAGAACGGCTGATCGGCTTCCAGCAAGGGTTTGGTTCCCCCGTAAGTCCAAAAGATTTTGCCGCTGAAGTATTTAGCGGACAAATCTTGTAACACTCCCCTTAAATTTTTGCCCAATTTAAAAATGTTTTTAAAGGGGGTAAACAGAACTTCCGAAAAATTTTTTAATTTCTGCAAAAATAACTTTTCTAGGGGTACCTCCACGTTCGATGCTATTTTTGTACAAAATACCGATGAAAAAAAAGACATTGCGGGATCATATTTTCGATGAAAAAAAGACATTGCGGGATTATTCAATTTGCGGGGCGGGATTTTCAAAAATGTGCGTGCGGGATTTTTTCTTAAATGGTGCGGGCGGAATTTGCGGGACAGAATCCCGCCCACGTGCAGCCCTAGTGCTGACCACGCGATACAAGGCCGAGTGGCAAAAAGAGAAAGAATTTGGCTCCAAGCGGGATTCGACATTGTGACCACTAAGCCGCTGCTTTGTCACTGCACCACCGAGGCTTGTTGAAGGAGAAACGTTTTTTCAAACCAAGTACTAGTGCTTTTTTAAAATTAAAAGTCTACGCGTCGCGCGACACAAAAATGCACTGTCGCGATGGAAGTATAAATTCCGCCTATGTTAGATGGTATTTTTTAATTTTCGTTTTGAATATCGTGCTTATAAACAAGTAACTTTTGAACGAATACTAAAATATCATTCGAAAATTTTTGCTAATTGAAACGAAATCTATAAATATTTACTTTCCTTTTCATAGCTGACTCCTTTGGCTACATTTTTTTCAATAATTTTTTCTCTATAATTTTGAATTATTCCTTCTTTTTTGCTTCATATTCCTTATCCATTTTTCTTCATAATAAAGAAAATGGTACTCTTCCTTGTGATTCCAATTCAATGGGGTTGGGCACATGTCAGAATTGTTTTTGAAAAATGTTTCCTCATGATAATTTTAGCATAAAAAAGCATGTTTCATTATTATCACATGTTTGCAAACATATGGGGGGAGTAAAAAATTAGGCGGGATTTATACTTCCGTCGCGACAGTGCATTTTTGTGTCGCGCGGCGCGAAAATCGAAATTTTTGCTCAAATGAAACCCATTCGGCTTCGTGCCGAATGGGTCGAAATTTTTTTCAAAAAACATAAGGGGAACCCTATTGATTGGGCGCAAAAAATGAGATTTAGGTGCTACAAAGTTTTTAGGTTCAAACAAATCATCCATCAATTTTAGATTGCCATTTTTTCAATTAAATTGAACTAAATTGAATATTTTTGACTAATTATTTTTTGCAGAAGAAAATTGATTTTAAATTAAAAGGCATTTCAATCTTGGGATATTACCAAAGTTTCTATAAGTTCAAATATGGATATTCCTTCGTCTTCACGTCATGGTTCAGATGAATATTCGCGAAAGGTAATTTGTGTGCTCTCGGGTACATTTATTTAAAGGGGGTAGACTTTGAGCAGCATCTCCGAAAATAATATTTTTGCTAAAATGACTTTTCTGGGGATAATTTTGTGCGAAAAATCGATTGCGCGCATTCCCGAAGCTTGAAAATGCTTCCCTGATTCAGAGAAATAAGAGTGTNCCTTCTACCCCTAATTTTGTGCGAAAAATCGATTGCGCGCATTCCCGAAGCTTGAAAATGCTTCCCTGATTCAGAGAAATAAGAGTGTGTATTGAAGCGAATTTTTATATTTTCGCTTTAATACACACTTATTTCCCTTAATTAGTGTTAGGGAAGTGTTTTCAAGCTTCATGAATGTTCGCAATTGATTTTTCGCATAAAATTACCCCTAGAAAAGTCATTTTTGCAAAATTCCAAGAAAATTTTTTTGGAGATGCTGCTGCAAAATTTACCTCTTTTTAACTGCTTTTTTAGCACGCAAAAGATGATAGTCGGCGTCATAAAAAGCACAAGAAGCGTAGAAGTCGATCAAGATCTCGCTCTAGCACTCCACCAAAAAAGCGCTCATCTATGATTTACGTTAATCCGGCTATTACTCGGTTAGTTTTGTGGCTCTAGGATGATTCGGATCGGATTATTCGCAACAGATATAACACGAAATTCTCATATTTGACACATTGATAATCCGTTTTGAATCATCCTAGAGCCAGCATAGAAAAACCCCTATAAGGGTTATTTTTAGAAAAAATAAAAACTTTTTCTGGATTTTGAATTCCTGTAATTGCTAATCCGAACTAGTATCTGTCTTTTTTTAGCGGTTTATCGAGTTCAATGGTCATGGCTGAAAAGACAAAAAGCGAATATGAAGTCCGTATTCAAGCTCTAAATCTCCAATTACAATTATCTAATGAGCGTGCCACTTCAATTGAGCAAGATCTTCGTTCTGCAAAGTATGGGCAGCAACAAGCAGAACAACGATTAACCATCGAATTGGCCGAGAAGCAAAATTTACAAACTCGAAACCATGAGATTTTAGCGGTACATGTCTCCAGTTTTTATCGCTTTAATAATTTATGTTTAGATAATGAACACTCTTCAACTTGGCTGTGAGGCTTTGCAAAGAGACAAAATGGATATGGAAATAAGGATTGAGAAGATGAACGAAGAGAAGGAAAAGTTTAACAAAGAAAAGAAAGAGTTAAAAGAGCAGAACGATTTTATGACGCAACGAAATCTTACTTTGGTGAAAAAATGTGAGACAGTTTGTGAGGAGAATAAGACGTTGAAAAGCAAGTAAGTGCACAACGCTACTACACCACCCACGTGAAAAAATTTGTCTGGAAATGACTCCTCTAGGGGTAAAAAAACATGCAGGGTATCCGAATTTGAAATTTTCGAAGCGAAAAAATGTTTTTCTGATTCAGGGAAGGCTTTGTATTGAAGCGAAAAGTCGAAAAATCGCATTTTTGCGACTTTTCGCTTCAATACAAAGGCCTTTCCTGCATCAGGAAAGCATTTTTTTGCTTTGTAAACGTCAAATTCGGATTTCCTGCATGTTTTTTTACCCCTAGTGGAGTTATTTTCAGAAAATTTTTTCATTATTTTCAAGAAAAAAAGTTCAAACTTGTCAATTTTTTCATCAAAATTGATAATTTTAAAAAAAGTTATTTTTTGCTTATAAATGCAATTTCCTATGAAATTTCGACATCCCAAATTTCCTTAGCCCATTTTTAGATTGGAAGAAGCAGAACGTGAATTGGAAAATACTCGTCCAAATATGGAAAAAATGGAATCTGAACTGTCAATGAAGCGTGTGGAATTTTCGTAAGCTCTATGATACACAGCATTCTTTTCAATTAGCTGTGTCAATTTTTTAGTAAACTAGCTGAAAAAGTGATTGAACTCGAAAGGAAGGAAATGAGATTTGAGTCTGAGAAACGTGAACTGGAACGCAAGCTGGAAACGAAAGAAGCCACTTTGATGGCCGAGCGTAGAAATAACGAAGAATGGCGCAAAAACCAAATTGCTATTCGTGTAGATTTGCAACGAAAAGTCGACAATCTAAAGCCGGAAATTGACAGGCTGGAACATATGGTAGGGGCTTTTACGATAGTTACAAATTTTAAGGGATTGATTTGACTGAATGAGCCAAAAACACCGTACTTTTGTTTTTTTTTAGTGAAAATTTTTCAAAAATTACATATACAGGGTGTAACAAAATAAACAGACCACTTCGGAATATGCGAATTTTTTTCAAAACAATTTATTTTTTAAAAGTTTTAGCTTCTTTTAAAATAAAAAATGAAAGAATTACGTCCGGCAATTTTGCGAATGCACTCGTTTGGCGACTCAGAGCGGACAATCGCTGAAGCTTTGCGCATTCCTAAGACAACAGTATTCCGAAGTGGTCCGTTTATTTTGTTACACCCTGTAAGGGGTATTTTCATGCGATTTTTGAAAATTTTTCGTCAAAACAAACGCAAAAATAAGGTTTTTTGGCTCACTCTGTACTTGTTCTTACCACTTGTGTTGTGCATGTTAAAGACGCTTGCTCTAATTAGCGGGGTTTTAGCATTTGGAAGAAAAAAAACAATTTTTTAATTATCAGAATTGAGAATTTAAAAAAACCTCGTTATTCGAATTCCTCGCAAAAAATTACCTATATTCATATCAAATTAGGCTTTTCTGAGCCATTTCTGGCGAGATTTTGGCGTTAGAAAAGTTATGTACACTTTTTTGACTTTTCTCTTGTACGCAGACCCTTTTTTTCTAAGACTATTTTCTAATAGGAAAATCTATTTTTATGCAATTTTTTTCACAATAGGTTTTTTAATAGCACAGGTTTTGATTCTAAAACGTATTTGGGTTGGTTTTCTTATGAAACCTTTAAGTTCTGAAAATGCGAAAAAAATTTTAATTAAAAAAAGTCAAAAAAAATAGTTTTAAGTAATAGAAAGCGGTTTTTAACAATAAAAGTCTCGTAAAAATCGGATTTTACCGTTAAAGAAATAGAATTTCGACCTCAATTTTGACCCATAACTATAAATTTGTCTCGGGATGGCAAATTTGTCTCCTTTGTCACAATGAACAAAATATTTTTGCTCAAAATTCGCATAATTCTAACTGGTGAACCAAATTTTCAGACACATTTAAAAATGTAAAAACATGGTTGATAGAATTTTTTCTTAAAAATGTCTAATAGAAGCTATAGAATATTGTAAAATTTTTTATCCAAATTGATACATTATTTGTCGAGATTCTTTCTATTTTTCTAACATAACAAAAACGCGTTATTTTCGGGACCTAGAAAATTTTTCAAGAACCCAAATTTTTTGCAGCGTTGTCATTCCACTTTATTCTTTCAAAACTGTGTTATTAGAGTTGTAAGAATGTGTTTTATAACAGAATTTTATGTGACCCATTTTGTGCACACTTTACTGTGCCGTGAGACTAGTTGTTTACGTGTCCTTCTTCATCTTACTTTTTGTTTTTAATTTTTCTCTGATTGCCATTAGTCGTGAGACATTTATTTTTATCGCATAAGGAATAAGAATTTTCCAGTGAAATTGTTATTGTTTTTGATGATGCGGCTCTCTTTTTGCTTGTTTACATTTTCCAAAGATCTAAAACATCAACATTTCGAAATGTAAGTATAGAATACTTATGATAATTGCAAACGGTAAATTGAAAAATTCGTCAAAATTGAACAATTCTTCAAAAATATTTATGATAATTAAAAATAGTTCTATTGAAATTATTTTTGATGAAATTTTATTTGTAAAAGAAANACGGTAAATTGAAAAATTCGTCAAAATTGAACAATTCTTCAAAAATATTTATGATAATTAAAAATAGTTCTATTGAAATTATTTTTGATGAAATTTTATTTGTAAAAGAAAAAGAATTTTTATTTGAAAAAATGCTTATATAAGTATGTAGTTGAGGTATAAAACAAGATATTGAGCTTAATATTTTCGATCAGGAATATCGACAGTGATCACTTGTGTTCCTCTTTGTATTGGTCCTCGGTTTGGATTGCCATAACTATAGACTCCTTGTTGTGTTTCATTACGTCTGCTTTTTCTTTTTCGTGAATAGCCGACTAGAACAGCAATTAAACTTATCAAGAGCAAAAGCCATGGCACGATGAAAACGATCCTAAATTTGGATGGTTTTTTGAAAATTAATGTTTTGCTCTATTGAACAACTTACAACAAAAACCATCGGAAATTATTACAGCATCGATAATTATCATTGCAACAATCGTAATAATTGAACCATCCATTTGGAGGACATCGTCTAAAAATGCCCCAGTGATGCTCAAAATTGGCTCGAGGATGATCGAAATGGATTTTTAGCAACATGAAAGACGTTATTTAACACATAGAAAATCGAATCATCCTAGAGCCTCAAAGTTACACAAAGCGACAAGCCTTGTCACCAGGGATGTCAGATTTTCGCATAATTAATCGAGTTCAAGTTGGACCGTAAAAGTAAATGCGTCTTAAGCCCGTTTGTGTTCTTGTTTTCCTAATACTTAATTCAATGTGTTATGAACATAGAATACATTTTCAAAAATGTATGTTCTTCAAAAAGTTTCTTCACAAACCTCCCGCTGAAATTTTTTCAGCATGGGGTTTGTGAAGAAACTTTTGAAAATTCTTTACTTTTACAGTCCAACTTAATTTCAAAATCTGGCACCCCTGCTTGTGTCACCGGTCTTAAATATGCAAATTTTGTGCACAGTTAAATTTGTTCATGGTGAAAAGTTTGCCAAATGTGGTCTGTCGCAAACTTTTGTCACTAAGGTCAAAAAATTCTTACTCTAGTCTTGAGTTAGCCGGATCTTTTACATTATAACAGTATGGTTCATTGGCAGTAGCAACTTGCAGAATAAACAAGAGCACCAAATTTTTCCACATGACGATGTTTGGGATTGCAGATAGGTATCACTAATATGCGATTCTTTGAAATGACTATTGTTGTGTTCAATTCTCATGAAAAAGTCATCCTCTCTAAACTACCTTTCTTTGGTGTTTATTCGAGTTTTCCATGGTTCAACCGCAAGTTGTGGGTTTCTTTTTAGAGAGCGCATTCGTCAACATTAAAGAAACTTGATCAATATAAACAGATTAAGACGGGAAACTTTTTAACAATACAAGAAGTGATTTTTGGTATTAAATTTAAAGTATAAAAAATCCTGAAATAACATTTGTTGTCAAAATGCCTCAAATTTTTTGGATACAACAGAGTGGACAAAAAACCGGATTTGTGCTATTTTTTGAGCAAATTGTTATAGAAAAAATTTTTCCAAAATAACTTTATGGAGTTTTCTATGCGTGAATTGCGAGTATTGAAAATCATAAAATCGCTTCCCTGGCCCTGAAACAGCTAAAAAAAACATCAAAAAATCGCAAAAATACGGTTTTTGGACTTAACCAGGGTCAAGGAAGCGATTTTACGATTTTTCAATGCACACAATCGATTTCTCGTATAGAAAACCCTATATAGATTTGTTTTGAAAAAAATTTTCTGTAAAATTTGCTCGAAAAATCCGGTTTTTTGGCCCAAGCTTGTACTAACTTTTTAATTTTCAGAAAACGCTCGAAAAATTGGTCGATTCTATACAACGGCACTATGAATTGGAACTTGTAAAACTTCGTAAACAGCTATTATTGGTTGAAAATGCCACTCGATCTACCGTGATTCATATCGAACAGTCGAAGGCTGGGTTACATAATCAAAGGGCTGGTTCTGCTCCACCCTCATCGAATTGGAGTAAATTAGAAGCTACGAATATTACTGAAGAACTTTTGCGAGACCCATTAGATGACGATCTGCTGAAAGATGGACTAACGGATGAAGTTCTTATGGAGCATGAAATCGAGACTATTTTGAATGGTGAATCTTAGCTTATATTGTTTAATATCATTTCGTTATAATTTTGCTCATTTTATTCGCTTAAGAGAAGTTTGTTGAAGAAGTTTCTGAAAGTTTACTTAAAAATGAAGTTACTATCATAGGTGGATAAAACAGGGGGAGAGGAGATCTGGTACTGGGTTGGGTCCTTAAAATTTCCAAAAATTTATTATCAAGAGCAGTGGTATGCTAGGGAGGAAATCGGGGTGTTTCCCCTCATTCCTGGAAAGATTAAAAAATTTTCCTAATGGTCCTCTTTTGTTTTTGAAAAAATTTTTCAAAAATCAATAGTCCTCCATTATGATTTTTCACAAAAATTTTCAAAAATTGTCATTTTCTGAGCACTTTCAGCTTAAAAACAAGTATTTCTCAAAACATTTTCGCCTGGTTTTTTTCTTTAACTAAAGTTTTTGACCAAAATTTTCCATTTTTCGACAAAAAATCCCCAAATTTGACATTTTTTAAACCAAAAATTAGTTATTTTCTGACCATTTTCAGCATAAGCATTTTTCAAAAAAATGTATCTTTTTAGCGTTGATGAAGATTTTTGAGTTTTCGCCTTTTTTATCAACCACACTCCTTTCATGTGGGTCTACGTACGCCACTGGTCCTAAGAGTTTCGTGGAGCAATCTGGACAATTGCCCCCTTTCCCGAAAAATTTTAAAAAATCAAGGGTGCCCCCTTATATTTTTGTCTAAAACCACAGCTACATGTGGATTTTGGACTTTGGGTCATTGCCCCCGTCAGGAAATCCTGGCTACGTGCCTGATGGTGATCGCATATTTATGGTTCAAAATAATTTTGCTTTTTTTTTAATATTTTTCATTTTATTGTATTCAACGGGTTTTGTTAATTTATTTTTTTATTCGAATTTTATTGTATAATATTTATCAAAATAAAAAATGTTTACAGGGTGTTCTAAAAAAAACCGCCAGGTAATTTTTTGGCAAAAATTTTTCTTTTAAAATTACTCGTTAGGGATATTTTTATGCGAGAAATCGATTGCGCACAGCGAGAAAACCTTACGAAATATAAGATTTTCGTATTTTTTCAGTTATTTTCTTTTTTCTCGAAAATTTAACTAAAAATCGATTTTTGAAACCCTTGAAAACGCCTCTCAGACCATGAAATATCCAATTTTCGAAGTAGAAATTCCTACCGAAAATAACTGAAAAACAAAAATCTTATATTTCATGTCTGGGAGGCGTTTTCAAGGGGTTTCGATGCGCACATCCGAGTCATTGAAGACAAAATTTTCGCAAAAAAATTACCAGATGGCGGTTTTTTTGGACCACCTTGTATTGTATAATATTTATTAAAATAAAAATGATTATTTCTGTATTTAAAATCTAAACTACTATAGACCATCAGATACTTCTTATAAAACAATTGTGATAAAACAAAGTAGATAATCACTGGAATTTAATCTAATAATTTTTATTATAAAATTAATTTTAAGTGGTGCAATATCGGAGGAAAAATTCTTTGGAATGAGAAAAATCGAACACGAATCACAAAACACTAAGATAGGAATACTGAAAGAAACGATATAGCTTAAAACGAAACGATTTCATACATACAAGATTCTCGAAAAAGATTCAATATAATTTTAAAATTATGACATTTTGAAAAGCAAAAAAGTTTATGCCTATTTATAAAGATATAGATTCTAGCAAAAGATTCAAAGTCAGAACAAAAATTATGCAAATAACATATAAAATACATCAGGCTCGTATCTAAGAAGAGCAATGTGCTTGATAATCTCGCCGTAGAGAAAAATGATTTTTCTTTGTTCTATCACTGAACCCTATATACGAGCCTGCAAAATATAGTCATTTATAAATTTAGATACCCACTCAAAAACGTTAGGAGCTACTTCGGTTCTTATACCCCTGATTGAACGTGGTCTAAAATCGAAAAATTTTATTATTTTTCGAAATTTTCTCAAAAATCATCCTATTTGGGATAATTTTATGCGAGAAACACATTGGCGATGTTATTTTTGCGTAAAAACTCTTCCATTTTTAGAAAAATCGAATCATTGAAGACAATAAAGTACATATTTCGAAAAAGCTAATATGCAAAAATTCGATTTTCTAAAAAATTTCCTCTCGATTTTCTTTTTCGTTTTTACGCAAAAATAACATCGCCAACGTGTTTCCCGCATAAAATTACCCCTAATAGGGTCATTTTTGAAGAAATTTCGAAAATAAAATTTTTCGATTTTAGACCACGTTCAATGGGGTATATAAGAGCTAAAGTAGCTCCACACGTTTTCATATGGAAAAAGTGTTTTCTTATAGAAATTAAGTTCAATTCTTTTCACGTATGAAAAATGGCAAAGCACACAATAATGACTAATCGAAAAAATAGATATGACCAATTATAATCTGTCATGTTCTTCACCGACTATTACCCATATTAACTCTATTTGTCTATAAATGAATGAGTCAATAATAAACACACAAAAATGGCATACCTGTACGATACCAATAATCATTCCAAACAAACCGATGGCACTGGCGAAAATTTCAATAATTAGGATTTTTACGAAAAGCGCTGGGTTTGCAGCGTCAGCTAAAGCGGCACCGGAACCGACGATTCCTAAAAAAAGTAATTTTTAGGTGTATATTCATGTAGTTAAAGGGAGAGGGCCGATTGAGGCGAGTTATCGCAAAAAAATTTTTCGATAAATATAAAAAATGTTCGAAACGATGAAAAAAATACTGTTTTTCGAGAAAAAAATCGAAAATAATTTTTTGGGTGTTTTTGGCCATTTTTAGGTGTTTTTTGGCCTCTTTTACATCACCTAAAAATGACCAAAAAACAACGATTGAGACGAGTTATCGAATTTTTTATGAATTGTCACAAATTTTTTATTTTTGAGGAATATTCAATTTTTTGCGATAACTTGCCTCAATAGGCCCTCTCTCTTTAATAAAATCATACCAACAGCAAGACCACAAACTAGATTGCAAAATCCAACTGTTAAGCCACCGCCGAAGATCATATAGCCAGCAGCTAGATTTCTTGATAAAATATCGGTTTGTCCGGGCAAGTCCAACTTGGATCTATCAAATGGCTAAAAAGTTATGGTTCGTTAAAAAAACCGACGATCAAAAAATGAAAAATTGCCTGGAGTTTGCCAGCGAACACAAAAGCCATGATAATTCCGAAAATTGCGACGGCTTCACAGAAAATGATTGAGACAAGATTTTTCGTTCGTATTCGTGGAGCTTTTACACCACCACCTAATATCGAGGAACCTGTTGTAAAGATACCCCTAAATAAGATAGGTATATTCGAGGAAAACCAAAATTGAAAAAGCAAAATTTTCCCTATGCCCTTCCTTACATTTCGGCCAAATTTTTTTCACCAAAAACCGAAATAGCACACCCTTATCAATGTACTTAATGGTAAAAAACTGTCGCCTAAAACTTTTGCATTTGCCCCCCCCCTAGTTTCTGATTCTAGAGCTGTGCCTGATGAGTGCCCAATTACTTTTTGATCACTACATTATAAAGAAATAGTTTACCATCCAGCTCCGATAACAGATAAGGATAACGACGATGCCACTCCGAGGCCAGCCCACATATGAGGCGATGTCTGCGTGAGAAACCAGCCAATATCAAAACGCTGACCTTGTCCACTTAGCATATAAAACAGGCCTTAAAATACTCTTTTTGGTCAAAACCAGTCTCAAAAAGTCGTATACCTGTTCCAATAAAAATTGATATTCCAACTGCAGAAACTGCATAAAATGTTTTTATCATTGGTCCCATTTTAAAAAATCTAAATAATACAGACCAAGTTGTTATAGACAAATTAAAGCTGGGGTTCTAAAAATTTCTGTGTGATCCTTAAAAATAGAAATAATACACGCGGGATGCCAAGAACATTTGTTCAAAATCAGCAAATCTGACTTCAAAAATCAGGTTTTAGGAGCAAAATTCGAATTTTCCATTATTTTTCTTATAAATTCGAATAAATTTCGCATCTCAAAAATCAGATTTGGCACTGAAAAATAAGATTTCGCCAGATTTGTCATCTCAAAATCACCACTTTTCTGAAAACATCAGCAGACTTGGCACCCCTGTAATACACGATTGTGCAGTGACGTAACTAAGGTGGGCAGGTACTCCCCCTCTCACGAGAGTGTCTCAATTTGTGACTCAAGTCGAGATCTCGTTTGAATTAGTTGGAATATTGACACGAAAACCCTGAATTTTTCATTTTTTAAAAATGCACTTAATTCTTGGGTGTATTTAAAAAAACAAAGATGGCATTCTTTATGCCATCTTTGTTTTTTCGTTTCAATAACCCAAAACAATTATCAAATTGGATCAATTTGGTGTAGTTTTGTTCGTCTCGTCGAGCCATAAAGAATGCCATCTTTGTTTTTTTAAATACACCCAATAATTAAGGCACTAGGAGTTCCCTTACGCTTACAGAAATGTCCTTACGGAATTTCCTTACGACGGAGAGGAAACTCCTAGTGCCGTACTTTTTGTGTTATTAGTTAGGAGTACTATCGAATGGTAAAAGAATTTGTACGAAAAATTTTTTTAGACCCATCGTACTTAAAAAGTATGATAAAATTCCGCTTATTTCGTCGTACTTTTTAAGTACAATGAGTCTAAAAAAATTTTCGTAAAAATTCTTTTACCATTCGATAGTACTCGTGATTACTAACTAATAACACAAGTATGATAGGAGTTTCCTTTCCATCGTAAGGAAAGTCCGTAAGGGCATTTTTCTGTAAGCGTAAGGAAACTCCTAGTGCCATAATTAATCATATTAAAAAAAAGTAAAATTCGGGGTTTTTGTGTCAATACTCCAATTCAAACGAGATCGAGACGCCGTCTCGACCTGAGTCACGTTTAGGGTGAATGCTAGCAGTCGTGAAACGACATTTCATGACGATTTCCGGACGCTAGCCGTCTGGAAATTGTAAAATGCACTATTTCCGGACAGCTAGTGTCCGGAAATTTGCATTTCCAGACGACTAGCGTCCGAACACGATTTCCTGACTGCTAGCGTCCGGAAATACTATAATTTCCGGATTGCTAGCGTCCGGAAATCGTCGTGAAATGCGTTTCACGACTGTTAGCATGCACCCTTAGCGTCTCGACTTACAAGGGAACCGCAAGGTCTGTCACAAAAATTTTTCACCGAAACCAAGATTAAACGATAGGGAACAGCTCAAAACGGTATAATATGTCAAAATCTTGGATAAAAAAAGTTATGAGCAAAAATAAATCGACTCAGCAGGGATCGAACCAGTGTCGTTTAACTGCAAAGATGGGAACACATCCACTGCACCATTGCTACTTGTTTTCAAAGGAAACAAA
>OZJO01010972.1:0-49040 GCA_900406225.1 Acrobeloides nanus | reverse complement strand
CAGCGTTGTCAAAAACTGAACTTTTTTCGAAAGTGACTGAACCTTAAGGTTCAGTCACTGAACCCAATTTATTTTTGATTGCTATGAGTGATTAGGCACCTAACATGAAGTTCTGAGACTGAATTATAGGTTCTAGGACTGAATCTAGGACCAACCAAAAATTTTCGTTTTTTGACATAAAAATGGTATATCCTTGTAGAAAATACGTTAAATAATTGATTTTTGACTAAAGTTCAGCCACTTTCATACAAGTTCAGTGACTGAATCTTCAAGTTCAGTGACTGAACTGACATGTCCAGTCACTGAACTTGTATGAAAGTGACTGAACTTTAGTCAAAAATCAATTATTTAACGTATTTTCTACAAGGATATACCATTTTTATGTCAAAAAACGAAAATTTTTGGTTGGTCCTAGATTCAGTCCTAGAACCTTAATTCAGTCTCAGAACTTCATGTTAGGTGCCTAATCACTCATAGCAATCAAAAATAAATTGGGTTCAGTGACTGAACCTTAAGGTTCAGTCACTTTCGAAAAAAGTTCAGTTTTTGACAACGCTGGCCCCAAGTAGCTACGGGCTTGGATAAACCCAGTGTTTTTAAATATTCTAAATGTTTATAAAATATTTTTTGTTTTAAAAAATTTACCATTTTATTGATTTTTAAAATTTGTATAAACCATGATAAAAAATTTTATAACCGAAGCGCAAAAACGCTTCCCTGACCCTGATTCAGGAAAAATTGTGTTTTGAAGCGAAAATGGTCATTTTTTGTTTTTCAAAAACCCAATTTTTTCCCTGAATCAGGATCAGGGAAGCGTTTTTACACTTTAGAAATACGCATAATCGAATCCCCGCAAAAAATTAGAGGGGTCATTTAAAAAAAATTTAGATCACAAAATCCCAATTCATGTAAAAATCACAAAAAGTGTTTTTGACTCACTCTGTACCTTTAAAATTTTTTACATTTGAATCTTTTTGTAATAAAACTAGCGCGCGGAGCACGTTTCGCGCGCTAGTTTTATTACTTCGCACGCTAGTCAAGTCAAGATTTTTGAAGAAATTTTTCTATCAAGTTAAGCTAATATTACCAATCAATATTTTTGAAAAAAATTTAAGTCAAGAAAAGTAGCAAAATTTTTGTCAAGTTAAGTTTAAAAAATGCATTCAATCCCAACTCTAGTCGGAACCATGTTTTACAAATAGACAAACCCCTAGAAATGATCAAAGTGGGTAAAAAATCTCTTTTAACAATATATCAATATTTTCAAATCAGGAACAGGGATGCTTCTAAGCAGATCCAACAACCAGAACAGAATCAGAACACCAGGATACAAAACCGGAACAGAGACAGAACTGCAGGGTATGTAACCAGAACGGAATAGTGTCCGTCCTGCCAATTACCCGGTTTTCATCATAAAATCTCTGAAAGTATTATAAAATAGCTGAAAGTAGATTTTCTTGGCGATTATATAAAATATTTTATTTACTGGCTAATAAAATTTAATTTTTACATTTGTAGCAGAAATTTTAAAAATGGCTAATTACATAAAAATATATTCACTAAATAAATAATTTTTCTGTAGTGAGGTTTTATAAATGAGTCTTAAGACATTTCATCCCAAACATCTAGAAATTCAGGTACAAAAATTTTTCCTATTGCAAGAGATTCAACGATATGGTTGGTAAGATCCTATAAAAAGCTTTAAAAACTTCTTCTATTATTCATTACCATAATGTCATGTAACAGGCACAGAACGTTAGCGAATTTAACTCCACCTTGTTCATATCCAAAATTTTTCACATAATTAGCATGCATTTCACCAAAAACAATATTTTTCTGGTTTTCAATAACATCCGTGTGTAAAGAAAGTTTTTCACCTATTTCAAAAAATTTATTTGGTATAAGTAGGGACGTATGTTCTAGCCTAAAACCGCGTACAAGGTCTCCGTGAAAAAAAGTGTGCATCGCATTTTTTCAAACTTTTTTTAGTTTTTAGGTAAAAATATGGATTTAATAGCAGAGATTTAGGTACAATAAAAAAAGTTGTAAAATTTTTTTTAAATACCATTTCTAGGGTGGTTTTTGACGATACCTCGAAATTGCCTGGTTAACGTCTTTTCTAATTTGTAACGCATTATATGCATAAATTTTCTGAGCAACTTATAGTTTTTTTGAATTAAATATAATCATTTATGCTTGTAACAAATATTTTTGATCAACTTTCCTATGAATACTGAAAAATAAATGAAAAAATCTCATAATAATGTCTAAACACGCATTTTTTTAATCATGACTAATTTTAGAAAAAATTTTATAACTCGGCTAAATTAGATCAGTAAATTCTGGTAAATTGTGGAATAATTAAGGAACATATCCCGATTATTTTAAGCCATAAGCCAAGTTCCGAATCTATCGGGATGTAGCGGGATTTTTATTTTAATTTTTTTATTACGATCTTTGATATTTTTGTTAGGGATTTTTATTATGATCATTCTCGAATGAAAATTTTGTTTGCCAAAACAGCCTATATAGGGGTAAAATCATGCGAAAAATCGATTGCGCGCATTCCCGAAGCGTGAAAATGCTTCCTTGACCCTGATTCAGGGAAATAGGTGTGTGTATTGAAGCGAAAATCGAAAAATTTTGAAATTTCTCCTTCTCCTTCAAAATCATATTCCTGGGGATAATTTCATATGGAGAATCGATTGCGCGCATTCCCGAATCTTGAAAATGCTTCCCTGACCCTGATTCAAGGAAATGAGTGTTTTGTATTGAAGCGAAAATATGAAAATTTTGAATTTTTCTTCTAAAGTCAACGTTCTAAGTGTTATTTTATGCGAGAGATAGATTCAGTACATCCCCAAAGCGTCAAAATGCATCCTTGACCATCGTCCTTGAAAAATTATGTTTCTACCAAAACACTTCGGAGATGCGCTGAATCGATTTTTCGCATAAAATAACCCTTATAGCGATGATTTTAAAAGAACAATCCAAAATTTTCATATTTTCGCCTCAATACAAAACACTCATTTCCCTGAATCAGGACCAGGGAAGCATTTTCAAGCTTCGGGAATGCGCGCAATCGATTCCCCGCATAAAATTACCCCCAGAAAGATGATTTTGAGGCAAGAAACCCACAATTTTTCGATTTTCGCTTCAATACACACAACTATTTCCCTGAATCAGGGTCAAGGAAGCATTTTCACGCTTCGAAAATGCGCAATTGATTTTTAAGGCCCGATTCTTTACTAGTGAAAAAAACCGCATCGAAAACGGTGTTTCCTGTCAATATATCGTCCGATGCACAAAAATCACAATTTTTCCATGTAAATTGCGTGTACGTTTTGAGATTTGTTTCAAGTCGATTTAAGCGAAAATAAAACCGTTTTTGATGCGGTTTTTTTCAATATAAACCATTTTTTACCCCAAAAAACAGTTTGCAATCGAAATTATGGTGAAAAAGGTGTGTTTTAACGAGTTTGAAAAACCCACGTACGTCCCTAGGTATAAGGCGTGTTTTGACAAAAAATTGAATCGAAATTTTAGAAACGAGTAATGCCATTAGATTCAGCTGAACGAGACGAGTAATTCTAGTACTATATGTAAACAGTAGCGACAAAATCTCATGGCCGAGTGGTTAGTGTAATAAATTTGCAGTTTATAGGTCGAGGACTCGCATCCTGGCCCAAAAATAAAGTAGTCTGAATTTCATGAAAAATTTTGTATTAACCCTTTAACGTGGCCAATATCATCTCGGTTGAATATTATGAAAAAATGTTATTTTCAGCATATTGAGATCATACTGATTCGAACTGTGTAACTTTTATGTTAATAGCATGTGTAGATCATTGTCCCATATTTGAGACAGGCCACAAATTGAATATCCCATATTTAGGACATTCAAAAATCGAAGTCTCTCGGATTTTTTCGAAACCACGCTAAAAGTATTCTTCATATTGAAATACATCTGCCAGAAAGAAATTTTGGTAAAAAAAATTATCTTGGGTGGTTTTTAGAAAGGTTAGAAAATTTAAAAAATACATGTAAAATCGATGGTATTGAGCTTCGGACAAGGTTTTAAATTTTTTGGGACGTGAGTTTTGAATAAAAATGACTTTAAAAACTTTTACATGCATTAATCTCACTTTATAAAATCAACTTGGAACGCGCTGGAACTTTTTAAGACAACCTTTGAACACTCAAGAAAACGTCTCGTAAAAAAATGACATATTTTGTGGCCTGTTCCATATATGGGACAAATCTTTGTGGTCGTTTTTATTTAATAAAAAGCTACTTTGGCTAAAATTTTTTGACGATAATTAGAAAAATACTTTACAATCAATAACTCTATCAAAGTGAAAAATTTTGTAGTGTCTTCTAATAATGATAAAAAATAACAAAATCAATCAAGTCCATTTTTACTATTAATAAATAGTGCCTAAGATCCATCAATAAACAAGCTCAGATGGAATTTTTTTGGCAAGTGTTAGTCGATCCATTCAAACAATCGATGTGATTGGTTTTTTGCGGAAGAAGCACAAACAAGTGACTCAATTCTATTTCTGAAGTTTTTGTCCCATATATGGGACAGGCCACGTTAAAGGGTTAACTCTATTATGGCCTCTAAAACATTTTGCATCATTTTTTAGCCGTTAAATACTTGCTGGAACTGTATAGTAAGGTAGGTTTTATAAAAGTTAAAATCACTATTACTTTCAACTCCAGAAAGTATTTAACGGTCAAAAATTGATTTCAAAGCGTTTTAGAGGCCAGAATAGAGATACACAAAATTTTTCATGAAATTTAGACAACTTTAATTTCGGGCCGGGATTCGAGCCCTCGACCTATAAACTGCAAATTTGTTATACTAACCACTCAGTCATAAGATTCTATCGTCTCTGTGTACAACAAGGTACTAGTTTTACTCGTCTCATTGAGCTGAGTCAAATGGCATAACTCATTTTTAAAATTTCGAGTTTATCCAATTTTTTGCCAAAAAACGTCATGCTATAAGATTTGAAAATGTTCTTACATTCAAGAGAGAATATAATATAAGCCAATGAAGCAATATCAACCTCACGAATATCGTATTTTACAAATTTATTAATTAACTCGCGGCAACGATCAATTAAAGGAGAGCATAATCTAAAAGAATAAATTATAACAGGGTGCAATATGCCGTTTTTAGGTCAATATTTAGCCCATCCTGTACATACTATCGTGCTTCACGCACTATGCATGCATAAACCTTAAATAAGCCTTTTAAGCTCAGATTTTACCTTGGCAATACGAGGCTTTTAATATTGTTTCAAAATTATTTCAAAATAAATACTTTAAATATACTTATTGGTAAACTTTGCATCATTAAAAAAATAATTATGCTGCCAGCCTTTCGGAAACATACTTTTTGAGCCTATTCTCTTCCCTGTTCCCACTTTTTTCTAACGCAGCCCTTGGTGACATCCCCTTTAGTACGGCACTGACAGTATATGATTTTTAAAACATACTGAACAAGCTCTTCAGGATTTTCAAGTTCGCTAAAGAAATATGGCATATTATTCTTATCCATATAATATCCATAATGCATTGCATATCGTGTATCATCTTTATTCGGATATATTTTCGAAGATAAGTAACATTTAGTCAACATAGAAAAAATTCTAGCGAATGTTTTGAGTATATAAATCTATAAACTATATATTAAATATTAAAGAATTTTTAGTAAAAAAGCATTATTTAATAAATTAATTTAATCTTAATTTTCACAAATTATAAACTTCTATCAAAATGATACTTTGATATGAAACATTATGGAATACAGAGTTGTGGGCAAGATTTTTCGACGTGGGGCTGAACTTTTAAAAGATGAAAAATCTCTGAAAAGCATAATGAGGCCATTATATTTTTTGTAGCGGCGTCGCCGCGATAGAGGGAACTGAAATCCCCTCCCCCTAGCTACGCCATGGAATAAATGCTAATATATTAGAGAGCTTATACAGCTTGTGTTATAAAATTCGCATAAAATAGTAAAAAAGTTATACATATTTTTCAAAAAGTTCTCCAAATCGGTTGGTTTTTTGCACTCGGGGGGAAGGGGGTCCGAGATGGGGAACTCGAATCTGAAAGAATTTTTTGATTTTTGACCGCATAAAAGGTTCGAATTTGCCAAGTTTTCATTTCAAATGCTACATCATATCAATAAACAAGTTTAATTGAATCAGACAATGCAATCGAAACGCCGCTTTGTAGCGCTTATTGAAAGCTCAGAGTGATATTCAAGAGCGTCGTAGGCGCTCAGTCTCCAGCTTATTCTGAAAAGAAAACAATAATTTCATTTTTATCTATAATATGCCATAATGCATCATATCCTAGTATCATTCGGATTTGGGCATATTTTTGATGCTTGACATTTTTTTTATTAACATGGAAAATTTATAGCAAAAGATTTAAATATAGATGACTATAATAATGGTAAAAATTGATATATACAAGGTGTTCAGAAAATATTGGAGATTTTGAAATTAGCTGAGATGTCCATGAAAATTATAGGAAAATTGTTCGGAGGGTAAAGTATTAGAGTGTAATTTTATGATAGAAATCGATTGCGCGCATTTTCGAAGCATGAAAAAACCTATTCAGGCGATTTTCGCTTCAATACATATTTCCATTTCTGATTCAGGCTATTTTGGACTATTTGACAAAGATCATTTTCCGGCGGTAATTTTATGCGAGGAATCGTATGCGTATTGCCGAGCCGCTAAAATGTTTCTCTGACCCTGATTCGGGGAAGAGGTGTCTTTTGAAATGAAATCGCTTGAACCATTTTCTAAATACTCTGAATCAGATATGGAAAAAGATATTGAAGAGAAAATCGCCAGAATCTGGATCAGGTAGATTTTTTCTTGCTTAGAAAATGCGCATAATCGATTCTTCGCATAAAATTACCACTGAAAGCTTTATCCTCGAAAATTTTTTCCTATAATTTTCATGGACATCTACGCTATTTTCAAAATCACCAGTTATTTCTTAACACCCTATATAAATTTACCTTTTGTTCATGATTGAATAAATTAAATGGTACAAAAAATTCATTAAGCATTGAATAAATTAATGAAATACAACATCGCTCAATTTTATCATGTTCAGATTTTTTCACCAAAACAAACTAAATTAAAATCTTATTACATTAAACATGTAATGTTTGTCTGTCTGTGCGTACAGACGATCTCGGGAACGTTTGATTTAAACCCGGAATGTTATTACAAAAGTTGTAGGGGATAATGAGAGAGGACGATTGACACCAAAATTATCGAAATCGGAAAAAATTTCAATTTTTTACCTTTTTGAGGCGGGAAAATCAAGCTCAGTGTATATTGAGCTTGAGCCAAGGAAAAATTCAAGCTTGTTAGTATAAGCTGGGCTTGATTTCCCCGCCAACATACATCCCCCCTCGGGAGTGCCGCTCGGAGTCACTCTAGGAAAAATTGCGAGTGCAGTAGCGCTCGGCTCCCGGTACTAATTTTAAAAATCAAACCTTTGGTTCGGTAAATATACGGTTAGGATTTTCAACAGTAAATAATGATTTTTGCGAACTTAAATAAGTACGAATTCCTTGGAGCAATCGATGTAATGTCGGATATTGAAATGGATTATCGAGCATATCAGGCTAAAATTTGAAGAAAAAATGCTAAACTTTTTAAACTACTATTACAGATAATAAAGAAGTCGAAGATGAAGTTGATGGAGATGAAGTCGGAATTACATTTATATCATTGGAACAAGGTATGGTTGTATCCGGTGATAATTGCAGATTTTTTGTATTGCTAATTCCTTGAACAACTAAGAATAAGATTGTAAAAATTTAAAAATTTTTATTACCGTCACCGCGCATTCCAGCATCTAAACAATTTTTTAATCTGCAAGCGCGGCATATATTGCGCAATCCTAAAATTTAGATATGGGCAATAATAAAATGTACAAATAAACATACCATTTTTAACTAAACATTGTTTTTCTCTGCGACATTTATATACTTTACGTTCTGCTATAGATCTTCTAAAAAATGAACTACATGCTCTACAAGCTTGAACACCAAAATGATGCCCATGACTTTCCTGATTACACACAACACAGCACTCCATTTAGCTATAAATAAAAAGTTTAAAAAACTCAATACAATGTTTCCTATATAATAAGACACCTTAATTTTTGTTCATACAGGATGGACTTAAAGTTCCCGGTCACTTTGAAATTTTATAATTACACAAATTTCGAAAACATCATTGAGCTGGAATTATAATAGAAATTATTTTTACACTTTTTAAACATTCAATATATATTATTTCATGGGGCTTTAACACTTTTTTGTAGCAAAAATGGCAGAATTTCGTCTAGTAATTGTGCGAGAAGGTTATGAAAAATGGATATGAAGAGGTGGTTTTCATCACGCCAAATTTTCGAACAGGCTGACGCCTCCAGAATGCTCCAGACTGATGATCCAGCGCATTCAATTCAGTCATATGAGCTGGCCAATCCTCGGACGTGATGAAACCTACCTCTCCATATGCATTTTCATAACCTTCGAGGTAATTGCTGGGCGAAATTCTGTCATTTTTACTACAAAAAAGTGTTAAAGCCTCATGAAATACTTATATTAAATGTTTAAAAAAGCGCAAAAATAATTTATATTATAATTCCAGTTCAATGATGTTTTCGTAATTTGTGTAATTATAAAACTTCAAAGTGATCGGGAATTTTAAGCCCACCCTGTATATATGTAAAGTTGTTTCTGCGCTTGGTGGTCATGGTAACTTAAAATTCAAATGAGTGTTTTTGAATCGTTAAAGTAGAAAATTTCATGAAAAGTAAATAAAAAAACTAAGCATGTGACAGGTCTACAACTTAAGAGACGATATCTAGAAAGTTCGAACCTAGGCGGACATAGTGTTCAACAGTTCGAGTGCAAATTCGATTCTGGCCGATGTATTCCAGTATGGGGAACATTTCTAGCATGGTTTTGAAAAAATCTGAGAAAAAATTTGGAGCTACTACGCCTGGGGGCCCACTTAACAGAAATAAAAATGCCGAAGTAAAAATGTCAAAAAATTTTTTAACAAGTGACCCCTTAGGGATAATTTTATGCGAGGAATCGATTACGCGCACTCCCGAACCTTAAAAATGCTTCCTTGACCCTGATTCAAGGAAAGTCGGTGTATTGAAGTGAAAATTAAACATTTTCGGATTTTTATGAGAAAACCGTCAATTCTTAGGTTTTTCTATGCGATAAATCGATTGCGCGCACTCTCGAACCTTGAAAACGCTTCCTTAACACTGATTTCCCTGAATCAGGGTCAAGGAAACGTTTTCAAGGTTCGAGAGTGCGCGCAATCGATTTCTCGCATAGAAAAACCTAAGAATTGACGGTTTTCTCATAAAAATCCGAAAATGTTTGATTTTCGCTTCAAAACACCAATCCCTTCCCTGAATCAGGGTCAAGGAAGCGTTTTCAAGGTTCGAGAGTGCGCGCAATCGATTTCTCGCATAGAAAAACCTAAGAATTGACGGTTTTCTCATAAAAATCCGAAAATGTTTAATTTTCACTTCAATACACCGACTTCTTCCTTGAATCAGGGTCAAGGAAGCATTTTTAAGGTTCGGGAGTGCGCGCAATCGATTCCTCGCATAAAATTATCCCTAAGGGGTCACTTGTTAAAAAAATTTTTGACATTTTTACTTCGGCATTTTTATTTCTGTTAAGTGGGCCCCCAGGCGTAGTAGCTCCAAAAATTTTTTTCGACACCCTTTACTATGGCCACCGTGTAAAAATGGCTCGAAAATCGAAAATTCTCAGATTTTTTCAAAACCATGCTAGAAATGTTCTCCATATTGAAATACATCAGCGTAAATCGAATTTTGGCCAAAAAAATTATCTAGGGTGTTTTAGACAGGTTTGAAAATTCAAAAAATCAACGTAAAATCGGGTTTTTAGCTTCAGACAAGGATTTCAATTTAATGTGCCCCGAATTTTGACTCGAAATGGCTTTAAAAAATTTTCCCATTCGTTAATCTCAATAAATAAATTCAAATTAGAGTGCACTCGAACCGTTTAACCCCAGGTTCGAACTTTCTAGATATCGTCTCTTAATCGTTATAGAAGATCATAACTTTTTTATATTAGTGAAAAATTTTTCGGGGAAGTGATTTTCTACAAAGTTGTTCCACACAAAATTTAGCGTGGAAATTACCCATTGCTGGTGTTTTTGTACTTATAGAAAAAAAGTTATGGTCTTCGGCAAAGATTAAGCTGTAGACTTGATAAATAATAAAGTAGAGAGAACTATTCAAAATTTATGTGAGAACATGTGCA
The DNA here is from genome assembly GCA_900406225.1 of Acrobeloides nanus. Lineage (NCBI taxonomy): Eukaryota > Metazoa > Nematoda > Chromadorea > Rhabditida > Cephalobidae > Acrobeloides > Acrobeloides nanus. Next base: position 38,674 of record OZJO01010972.1, on the reverse strand, counting down.
AATAAAACTAATAACTTGCAGTTCTCAGTTTGGCCTATCTGCCGACAAAATTAACTTGTCGCAAATAAACGTTTTGTTGAAAAAATCAAGCGTCTCAATGCGTGAAGTATATACACGTGATGTTGCGGCAGCACTATAAACTATAAAATAGAGGATGATAAAACGAATAACGATCGAACCCAACGGTCTTCTAGGTCTTATTTGTGACAATTTTGTGTCTGTTATGAAAATGTGCAAATATTTCATAGACCACTGAACATTGTTAGTTATTGTTAGCAAGTAAACAAGTTTTATGAATAAAAAATAACAAAGAACAGGGTGGTCCAAATTTTCGTAACGATAAAATTTGTTTTAACTTTTTTATTTGAAATAATTTGGCTAAAATTTTTTATTTTAATCATGAGACAGAAGCCGATCCATGTCAAAAATCGAAAAAGAAAAATTTCGAAAAAATTCTTTTTCTCTTGAGGGACCAAGGGATCGAAAAAATTGAATTTTCAAAAAGTTCTCCAAATCAGCTGATTTTTTGTACGCATGGGTTTTCGACACGTAAATCGATGTGCGCATTATCTAAACATAAAAATGCTTGCATAGGCATGAATCAGTGAACACAATTTTAAGAGTATACCCTCTTATGGGTAACTCTCAGTGGTCAAAATCAAAAATTTTTTTCGGCTTCGAGTTCCTCATGTCGAAAAACCTCTGAGTCAAAAAATCAGTTGATTTGGAGAACTTTTTGAAAATTTGATTTTTTCCACTCCTTGGTCCCTCAAGGAAAAAATCTAAATTTCTCTTTTTCGATTTTTTTGACATGGATCGGCTTCTCCCAGTCTCAGGATTAAAATAAAAAATTTTAGCCAAATTATTTCAAATAAAAAAGTTATGAGTAAATTTTAGCGTTACGAAAATGTGGACTACTCCTTAAATTAGTAACATAAAATAATATTTTAATTATCCTTTTCTATCATTTGACACATGTGGCTAATTTTTTGAGATGGTCTCAATGTTTGACAAGGTATTTTATATTCATCTTTAAAAGAATGCTGCTTTTTGCCCATTGAGTCATATTGCTTGTATCTGTTTCTAAAAATTCAAAATATTTTTATATGATATTTTTATTTTACTTTAGAATGAAGTTGTTATAGCTTAGTTTGTTGCAGTATGAATATGGTTTAGCAGCAAATTCAGATGTCAGCTCGTTGACAACCGACCCAACAACACTTATTTTTGATTTTGCTGAATCTAAGCGCGTTTGTGGAGTAACAAGTTGTGCAAATGCATCCAAAGTAACAGAAACACTAAAAAATTTGTGATTTAGCAATTTCTGCCAAAATAGTCATCTGATTTTCTTTCGTTTTGAAAAATACCTTTTTGATCAATTTAATAATGTTATAACCTACTTATTCAGCATCACAATTCTCGAATGACGATTCCATAAACTTATTTCAGCCTCACCAAGAATTTTTAAAGAAATTGCTCCTCCAAAGTTTAAATCTAAGGAGACACCACTCATCAAAGGAATTTTACCACTAAATTCACGGAAAACAAGATTGCTCTATAAAATATCATGATTATAATTAGTGTTCGATCCCGAGTTCGGGATTGACCTATTGGCCGAGACGGGATTTTTCGGGATGGGCTATGGCTGGATTTTCGGGATCCTGGACGGGACGGGACAGGATTTGAAAAAAAATTTACCTTGGTCCCCCCTTCAATTTTTTTCGAAAATTTTTGAAACAAACATAAAGGGGGACAAAGGTGATTTTTTAAAATTTTTTCAAAAATTGATCAAAATCACGCTCCTGTCAGCGCGTGATTTTTTCTGCACCGCAGGATATTTTAAAAAATTTAACCCATTTTTTATACCCCTAAAAATCCATTCTAGGGGTATAGAAACCTAGGGGAGGGGTATTTTTAGAGGTGTGTTTTTTATCCCGCCTTGGGACGGGATTGAGTCTGGGAAGGTCGGGATCCAGGACGGGATCGAGTTTCGCTCAAAAATTTCGGGACGGGATGCCAAAAATCCTGGGATTTTCGGGATGGGACGGGATCGATCACTAATTATAATTCAGGAAATATACCTCATGTGCTTTGAATGTTTCACCATTTGCACCCCAAATCAAAGACATAAGCTGACCTAATCCGTGGAAGGCTGATTTAGCTGGATATCGATGCCCAAGAATTTCTAGTTGAATCTTAGCTTCAGGTATTTCTTCAGTTGTTTCTTTGTTTTCTATATTTTCAGCTTCTAAATCCGAAATAGCAGAAATTCCAGTAGTATCAAAAAGCATCTAAAATTGTTGATATATGCAATAAAATGAGGTGTTACTCTGAATATAGGTTTGTTTATAGCTTTTCCATGCTTTAAATTGATAGAAAAGTCACTGTGTTCCATTAATTCTGAAGTAAAAACGGTCTTGGATAAAAGGTCTAGATGGAGTGCTTTTCCAGCTAAAATTTAAATGAAGATTATAAAAATTAAAAAATATACCAGGAATCATATTTGCATGGACATTTGAAGAAGCAATAAGGGCTCTTTGATGATAATTTGGTCTAAATAGCTTAAAACTTCTTAAGTTTGACCAGTAATCATTTATCTAAACTTTTCCTCATATTAAAAGTTTTTTTGAAATATTTAAATTTTATACTTTTTCAGAGCTTTCTTTCTGCTGAAGTACAGAGTCATAAAAATACTGCCATTTTTCTGGATCGTCAGATGTATTTGATTCACTTCGAAGAAGATATGATCCTACTAGTTGCTGTTCGGGCACGCCTCTAAGCAATACATCTAAAGCAAGTGCAGCCTCGGTTTTTGTTACAGGATTAGGGCAAGCATTCCGGAAAATAAAAACAAGTTTACGTATAATCTAAATGAAAATTTGATGAATAAATAAAATAAATCAAGAACCTCCATTTGTAAGAAACTTGGGTCTGATCTAGATAGTAAATTGAGAGCTGCAAGTTGAGTTGAGCTAGTAACATCTTTAGAGCAAAGGAATTGTGATGCATATATATAAGTACTAGATTTTTATTATTAAAATGGGCTTTAATATTTAAACTTACGGTTTTATTGGCAAATTTACTAAAACTTCCAAAGCATTTTTGATACATTTTTCTTGGTGCTCTTCGCATTTTGTTATTTCATTGATAAACCAAAGAGGGTACTAAAAACTTGGAGTTCATTTAAAAAACTTAATTTTACATTATCTTTTCCATTATTGCAAGCGTTTAAAGTGCTTGTCGATTCCAAACATTTTCGATTCAATAATGAGGAAGTAGTTAAAAAAAGATGGTCAAGAATTTCAGACGAATTTCCCTTCTTTTCTTCAATAATCCAATTCTATGAAGCTAATGAATCTATTTTTTCTTAAAATGATACCTTTAATTCCTTTAATAAAGTAGTGGTCAGATTAGTTGTATAGACCAATGAATCTATGTAGTGTGTTAAAACTTGCGGCGCCACTTTAGTGAAATATTCTTTAGCCAGCTCAAGGGTTTCAGTTGTTCCAACTGAACCCAAAACTTCTGCGAGAACAGGCCTACAACATTTTTTGCTATTAATTTATATTAAACATACAAGACAACATCATTTTCTGGCTTTTCAAGAGTTGCTTGAATTTCTTTGGGACTTGTATGTTCAACCACTCGAACAAGTTCTCGGAATATTCTAGAATGCTTATCACAAATGGCTTCTTCTTTCTTTTGATAGAAATGGTTTCGATATTTTTCGACCAAAAGATTAAACTAAAATCTCTGTTTTATATATGTAGGCAAAGATTATTATCATACTGGTGTATATATTTCTGTAGGTGCAAGCGAAACTTTGTTAATAATGTCACGCCAGTTTCTACCAATTGGTTGAGCGCCAAAAACATCAGTTGCACATTGGGAAGCTTTCAACTCTGAATCACAATAACGTTCCATATAACGACGAGTGCGATTCATCATTTCAAGAAAAGTACTAAAAGATTTAAGTCTTGATTATAAAGATCGTTTTGCTAATTTTGACTCTAAAGATCTTTTGTGATATTGTACAATAATGTATTATGTTGTCCCATAAAAGTACCGTTTTTAAATAAACTTTATGGAGCAAGATAATACAAAAAATTTTTAAAAAGCGATAAAATATTGTTTCTTTTGATTGCGATACTAAGTTATAGTACAGAATATAATCATAGATGCTACTTGCTCAGTGGGCACCACCCTATTTGCCCCATGGGAAGTTCCCCATGAACTTTTGCGCCCCCCCCCAGGATGACATTTGCTTCACGTGTAAAGGTTGCCCCATGGGATGTTTGCCCCATAGACAATTTTTTTTTTTAATTTTGTGGCATTGTGTCAGCATGAAAAACTACCCTAAAAACGTCTTTAGTACCTCTAACCGTCTAAGTGTAGGGATTTTTTAAATTTGGGTCCGCTAGGGGGGAGGAGACTCCTGACCCCCTTGCCTACGCCACTGTACCTGTACTGTACTACAGTACAGAATAGCGGAAAATTTTCGAGAAGGTACAGTAAAGAACAGAACAGCGGGAAATTTTAGATGAAAATACAGTATAGGTACAGTACAGCTTAACGTTGATTTTTACTGTACCTAGCCCTGTACTTGGTTCAGAGCATATTGTTTCAAAATTATTCATAATGACAAAATTTCACTTTTTTACATTTTTATTTCATATACAAAATTATAAAAAAAAAATTACATATGGATTTCTTTTATGCTCATAGATGTACCTGTTGTACCTCTACCACTGTACCTATACTGTGCTACAGTAAGGTACAGAACAACGATAAAATTTTAGATAAAAGTACAGTACAGTGGAAAATTTTTGAACAAAGTACAGTATAGAACAGTACAGTTAGAAAAAGCATGTACAGGGACAGCAGTGAAAAAAAACCTGATATTTTCTGATAACAAGTAAGTAATGAACAAATTATTGACAAGAGAATGTATATGCAAATTTCAATTACTTACTATGAATGAATATGCAAATTCCATTTATCATACAAAGGTGATTTTATACTGAATTGTTCTGTAGCCTCAACAAAAACTATATCTGCATCAATTTTCTTATTTTGCCTATAATTTTAATATTTAAAATTTTTTTTCTTGCTTTTACCTGTAATCTATAACTTGATGATAATCAAATTTAACGACACCATCTATAAGCGTATGATTTTTATCCATATTAAAATCACAATCTTGAATTTTTCTTACAAAATGCATATCCTGAGGCTTCATAAAGTTATAACTACAATGTCCATATGGAGTTAACTAAAAAATATTTCTTTTCTCTAAATTTCTTTTTTTTACATACCACAACTTGATCATCACCCGCTCCAGATTTAGCCGGAGTTTGGATTGTGTGAACTAAAGCTAACAGCATATTCCATTCAGGAACTTGACCTTCTTCAAGTTTAATATAAACTCCTTTTAAATTTTGACCTCCTTGAACAAAGTCAACATAAACATCAGGCATAGGTTTGTCACAGGGTCCAGAAATGCATTCAACTAACTGAATTTTTGATTTTTAAATTTATTTCTAACTTAAAGACTTTTCATATACCTGATATCGTGCAAGAATATGGCCGTCTAAATCATGATGAAGCATTTCAAATATGTATTTTGCATCAATTTTCGTTTTTACACCTTTATCTTGACCAATTTTGTTGTCATATATTGTTGTTTCAGACTTGAAGTCATATTCATAGATGACTAGTCTAAAAAGTTGTGAATTATAAAATTTTGTAGTTAGGTCCAACATTAATTCATCGCAACAAAAATTTCGGAGCAACTACGTCTGGGGGCGCACTTAACAGGAATAAAAATGCCGAAGTAAAAACGTCAAAAATTTTTTTGAAAATACACTATATAGGGGTAAAAATTGACAAGGAACACGTTGGAACTATTATTTTTATGTCAAACTCATTGGAAATCTGTGAATTTTCGCCTTTTTTGAATTTACTAAAAATAGATAGAATTCAAAAAGTCAGTAAAGTAAGTAAATTCAAAAAAGGCGAAAATTCACAGATTTCCAGTGAGTTTGACGTAAAAATAATAGTTCCAATGTGTTCCTCGTCAATTTTTACCCTATATAGTGTATTTTCAACAAAAAAATTTTGACGTTTTTACTTCGGCATTTTTATTCCTGTTAAGTGCGCCCCCTCCCCAGGCGTAGTAGCTCCAAAATTTCTATCACTAATTATATTGCGACGAGCCGCTAATTGTCGCAACTTGTTGTGCCAAGATCACTTCCCGAAAATCAGCTTTTAAACCTCATTCATCCGTTTTATTTTTTCGTTCACCCGTTTTACTCTGTCCCGTTTCACAAGATTTTTGTAGGACTACTATGCGTTTCTCTATGCGCTTTACAAAATGGCGTTGTTATTTTTCAAAAATTCCTTAAGGAAAAAAATTCAGATTTTCGCTTCAATACACAGACTTATTAAAAAATCATGAAAATATTTTAAAGATAAAGTCGGTCATGTGATTAGCAATTTTCAAAAAACCACATATGAAAATCTTTTCTCTATTCCGAGAAGTGATGTTCTACAAAATTGTTCACGACGGACAACTTTGTAGAACATCACTTTTTGTGAAAAACTTTCTGTTATGAAGAAAAACCGTATGAACTGGGTCCCAAAAAATAGCAAAAAGCCACTTTTTTATGGGTCACCCTGTATAATTTGCAAAAAAATAAAATTTAACCTTGTTTTATTTAAATTTGAAGGAGGAGAAACTGATGGTCTTTCGGTTTTATCTTCACCTTTAGATTCATCTGTCAATGCATGGTTGTAAAAGGCTAAAACATTTGTTAAAATTGCAAAGTTTAAACATGACTTTACCAAAGATTAAAAATAAGCTTAGCAAATGAATTTTCATAATTTCATATAATTCACTTGTTATAATGATTGACCCATTCAAATACTCCTCTCTCTTATTAGAACTCTTATTACACGTCAACAAAAATAGTGCTACGTTATATTACTGATAAGAATTGGCTGTAATTACATTTTAGGAGAAACATTGATATAAAACTATTAAAAAAAAGGCCAATAATCAGTTTACAAAAAATATACAAGAAAATCAGTTCCGGTACTACTTCATTTATATAGAAACAATAATCCAAGAGCTCAAAAGATAAATATTTTTTTGTACTAAAAAAATATTTATCTAAGCTCAAAATTTATGAGGATAGTCAGCATACATGGGCAAGCCCCGTCCAATTGAGGGGAGAGGGTAACACGTAAATCAGGGGGAGAGCACGGCGTAAAGTGTGCACAAACTTGAGACACCCAAAAAAAACTTGATAAAACGCTTATTTGCGTTGCTAATAACATGTTTATAAAAGAATTCTTGCGATTCATAATGTAGAAACCAGAGTTGCACGCGGGAATATTTCCGATTCTCGGGAACGGAAATATTCTCGAGAATTTGGGAAAGTTGCGGGAATATTCCCGTTGCTAGATTATCAATAAAATCTCTCTATTGAAACGAAAACATTTAAATCAACTTCACTTTACTAAGTTTTTGCTCTTTGATAAGTTCAACAGAAATCCAGACAACAAAGAACTTTATTAATATTTTTTAGCAATATTTTATATATTTTTTCTTTGTTTCCTGACTTTCTGTCGAACTTATCAAAGAGAAAAACTTAGTAAAGTGAAGTTGATTTAAATTTTTTCGTGTCAATAAACGGATTTTATTGATAATTAGGCAAGTTCGAAAAACGTCGTTTTTTGCATCTGCACTAAAAATGACATAACTTATCGAAAACATGAAATTTGATAATTTAATAAAAAATAATAATCTACGCATTCCAATTTATCTTTCTAGTAGAGAATTTTTTGAAAAATCTTTTTTGATCATTTTTAAAACACCTTTGAATTTTTGACTTTTTTGAAACTTTAAAGGCATATAAGTGTATTTTGGCAACATCCATTTTTTGAGATCTATAGCTCAAACAAGTGCTGATGAGTCATATAACAACGTGACGAAGCGATTTCTTTTTTAACTTCAAAAAATGCAATTTTTCGAGCAAAAACTATGAATTTTGTTAGTTTTTGACGCTTGTTGAGCTAGAAAAAAAGTCCGGAAAAATCGCTAAAAAAATCCGGAAAATGGCAATTTCCTATCGAATTTCAATTTCGAAATTACGACCCTGATTTCGCGAAATCGGAACACCGTAATTACAATTGAGACTTTTCCGATTTCGATGCATCACTAGTGTATCTGCTTGATCTCTGAAAATTTTTTTATACCTATAAGGCCTTATTTCCTATTAGTATCGCCTATTAAAATGAATTTCTATATATTCCCAATAAGAAATTTATTTTTAATAACATTTATTTAACATATAACAAATACCGTATTTTATCTAAAATAACACCCCCTCACAATGAATGTTCATCAACTGTTAGTCAAGGATTTTCAAAATTTTGACGTAGAATGACCCAGAATAAAAATATAAGACGGAAATATTCATTAATTTTTGCAAACAACATCAGGATGACTGCATTTGCAGATTATTTTATCTTATTTGCTTTGCATTGTCTCTGATGTATGTTGAAAAATATTCCCCCCCCCCCCCCCCAGTGGCATATCAAGGGGCATTTTCCCCCCAAATCGAAAATTTTTTAAAGAAACATGGCAAGTTTTTCCTTGTAAGCTAAAAACAGCGTCTATGATCATTCTCAGGGTGAGAATAATAGGTTAAAATTTTATCTGAGAGTGAGGATCTCACCCTCAGCGAGCACTTTTTTATTTCGTTGAGTGTGAGAAAGAAATCGTTGAAGGGAGACCCTAAAAAAGTGAAATTTGGACTGGCTAAAAACCTAACATTTTAAAATAATTTCATAATGAGTTCCATATAGTTAAAACATATTCAATAATATTTTCTAAAAATATTGGAATTGGTGTAATGCCTATCATTCGTGTAAGAATAAAATCCTGCAATTCTGTTGGCATATAAATTAAAGGCGTATAAATCAATAAAGCATCCCAACCGCAACGATATCTACAGCGAGGATATTTAGCAGTAATTGCATGGTAATAAGAATCTACAACATAATCAAATCGTTTGCTCGCAGCCAATTGAAGCCGCTTATTCCATATTGATATCACTAAAATAATATTCCAAAAGTCATGTACGGTCTTTTGTCTCTTATATCTCGCTGCATAAATCATTTTTCAAAAAAAAGTTTTTGCTCTATTTTTTGCAAATTTTTTTGAAAATCAAAAGTTTTACCCATAGGGGATCGAACCTGTGGGCCCAACGTTGCTTAACTTGCCAGCTAGAACGATTGGCCTCCTTATCCACTATACTATGGATTACTCACTGTTTTTAAACTTCAACGGGAAACGGAGTATAGTTAGTTAGTCAATACAAAAATATTGAAAATGGATTTATTATGAATCGATATATAAATTCCAACTCGGACAGCACTTTTGGGACAATCTGATAAATACATCAAATTGTTTTATAAATTAAAGCTAATTAATTTTTACTCACAATAATTTTTAAAAGCTTCACCATAATCAATCCTAATTTTGTCATCTAATTTTGACCATGTTTCTTCAACACGATTCTTCATTGCATCTTGATCCAGAAATGGAGTTTTAAAGGCACCTGGCTCCAAAATTGAACATTTTATTCCAAAAGGTTTAAGTTCTTGTCTTAAATTTATGGCGTCTATAGGGTGATTTTCCGATTTAAAAAATAAACTGGAGATCGAGTGCCTTCGACGCTCGATCTAGCTATAGGGAGGGGCATCGGGGACAGGCCCCCAATTTTTTTTCTTAGGGGTTCCCCCCATCCCTGAACTCTAGGACTACCACTATTAAGATCTCTAATCTCAAAAGTTCCTCATTTTTTAACTCAATAATAGTTAAGATCATAAAGTTCAAACTTTAGAAGGATTTATTACAATTTGATCGAAATAAATTTACCTAATTGCATCCATATAAGCTTCAGCACCATATTTTGAAACTGCATACGGTGCGCCCCAAGGAACCGTTACTCTTCCAGCTACACTAGTAGCAGAAATAATTCTACCTGATGACTGCTTCATCAATGGCAAAAAAGCCTAAAACTATTCTTAGTAACTTGTGTAAAACTTTCGAAAACATTTTTTAATTACATGTATGCATCTAATTGGTCCAAAAGTGTTCACATCCACAACTTTTTTATAATGTTCAATTGTACACCATTCATCTGGTCCATAACATCCAAAGATACCGGCATTGTTTACAAGAGCCCAAAGTTCTAAAGAACGAGATTTTTATATATCTTATAATAAAAAATACTTTGCTTAGATGATAAATTCTGCCTAACAAAGTTTACTGCATTTTCTATTGATTTATCAATTGTAACATCTAAATACACTGTTAGCAGTTTTCCTGGCATGTTTGAAGCTTCAACTTCTAATCTTTTTTGACCCTAAAATAAACATGTATTGTTACAGAAAGGACGCTTGAAGGCAAAAACAGCATATTTATTTTTGATTTATCAAATCTATGAAGCGACTAAAATTCAAACAGGTATGAAACTCAAGAAATTCAAATTTTTAATTACACAAAAATCGTTTGACATTTAATTTCTATGTCCTAGGCTGACACGTCTTCGGCGCTATTTGATCGGTGTACTCCCTTCTCTTTTTCCTTTCTCCTTTCCCTTCGTGTTCTGAATGATTGTCTGCAGCGCTCGGCCTCGTGTCCCGAGTGATTTCCTGCGATGCTCGGCCTTCAGCCTCGCGTCCCGAGTGATTACCTCATGCTCGCTATTCTGTTTTTGTCATTGTTCTGGTCACGGGTCCAAAAACAATCGTTTTTGGCCCCCCCCCCCGATCGAGGGTGGGGGTCCCGTAGATCTCTTAAATGATTTTTTCAAGAATCAGAACCTTCGGATTTATGTTCCCCATGTAAAAAAACCCTCGAGTGCAAAAATTAACTGATTTGGGGTCATTTTTGAAATTCGTATGTTTTGGACCCTTGGAGGGGGATAGGGTCCCCCTCCAAGGGGCCAAAACATGCGAAGACCCTTTAGATGATTTTACTTTTGGGGTTACCCCTCTAAAGTTAAAAAAAATTTAAATTTCTAATAATAATGCGCAATTTTTAAATAATTTACTTCTGGAGTTAGGCATCCTGCAAACACAGTCAACCCATTTTTTACACATTTTAATGCTAGTAAATGTCCAAATCCAGTATCACAACCTGTTATAAAAATTGCACGATTTTTAAAATCTGGAATTTGTATAGATTCCCAAAGATATCGAAAAAAATAATAGGAAAGTATGCAAATTAGTCCAAATGCTAGCAAATAGATCATACTAAAATAATTAATTTTAGCTCTATTAGTATGGGAAAATTTTTGGGAGAAAAAAATAATCTCATTATTTTCAACTTACTTCAGTTAATACTCGCTATTGGGTCGGATCAAATGTTTTACCCAAGTTTTTAACTTAAGGCCATTTTATTCTTGAGAAATGGTAATTTTTTTTATGTTTTTAGCTTTTCCAGATCCCAAAACCTATATTCACTTATTTCTTTTTGCTAAAAAATGAGTTATTTTACCGTTTTGGGCCATGGCAAACAATTTCGCATCATTTTTGAACGAATCTGATAAAGCCTTAAAAAACTAGCATATTCGCTCTGAACCTGAACAACGAATCTGGACCCAAAAATAAAGGTTTTCAAAATTGTTCCAAAATGATCAGAAATTTTCGCTGTGGCCCAAAACGGTAAAACAACTCATTTTTGGGCAAATAAATTAAGTTAACATAGGTTTTGGGGTCTGTAACAGCTAAAAACATAAAAAATGTCCATTTTCAAGAATAAATAGGCCTTAAATCAGAAACTTGTGTACAAACAACCATACCCAATATACCAAAATTTTCCTCGGATGCTAAATTTTGGGAAGATCACTTTAGCTGAAAACACCACCACCGAGACAAAAAGCCCAATCTTTATCAAACCCCAGGGCAAAAATCCGGAGTTTTTTTCAAAGATCTGCGATTAACTTTTTATTGAAGCTAAAACTTGCCATAGGTGTCAACATAAAAGTTATAGCGCTGATTTCCACCTTTTCAATGAGTGGTCACCCATCTTTCAATTCAATGCCTAAGAGGAGTTATAGCCATTACAAAAAACGAAATATTTTCGAAAAATAGGGTTATCACCTGGGCATACCCTCAAATGAATTTAAAAATTTTCTTTTTGTTATACGTAATCTACATCAATTGTTCTTTCATTCTGTCAAAGTGATCCGACACAATCAGCGAGTGCTTATTTGAAATTTTAGAGTTGTATGAAGCTCTAATAAAATGTTAACAACCATCTGATAAGTGTATGAAATAACAAAAAATCAATGTATAATTTTAAGCAAAATACTTTATTTGTCAAATTTACATAAATGAAAAATTATTATTATTCAATTTTACCTTATAAAATGCTTTAAATTTGTTCAGTTGAAATTTGCATAAAAATTTCCTCATATATCCTTCTATGTTTAAAACAACCACTTCTAGTGAGATATAGAGAAAATAAAAAACGGAATAGATTTTTGCTCGCATTTGATAGAAAGTCTAGCATTAAATAAGGGACATTCACTCAAAGTAAAAAAATAAGCAAAAAATAAAATTGCAATTGCTACTGGAATCGAACAACGGTTCCAGTTTATTAAAATAATTCTTCAACCAATCAACTTAAAGGTGAAACATATTATATAGTTTTTTAAAATTAATTTAAATACTATAATAAAAGGAGAAAAATAGTTTAAAGGACCACTCCAGTCAGAAAAAACTCTATATAAAAATCATTTATTCGAAATCATGAAAAATGGAGCATTTTTCGTTTTTACGACAACCTCGTAATCGTTGTAATTTTCGAGATAACTGCGTTTGAAATTGAATTTGGGCTCATATTTTCGTTGTAATACACGGACTTTTTTGAATTTTTTTGCACTAAAATCGTCAAATTTCAACGTAAATATCTTTACTATTGTAAATTATGAATTGTTAACGTTTAAAAATAATTTATTTTCATTTTTTGAGCAAAAAAGTCAATTTTTGTGATTTGAAAAAGTTTGTTTATTACAACGAAAATATGAGAATTCAAATTTCAAGCACAAAAATTCTCGAAAACTACAACGATTCAGAGATGGATTGTCGTAAAAACGAAAATATTCCATTTATTCCTTGATCTTTCCGAATAAATTATTTTTATATAGGGTTTGCTCCAAATGGAGTGATCCTTTAAAATATTTGCAAACTTAATTTTTCACCTAAAACACGTATAATATAGAGCAAGTTTTAATAGAGAGCAAAAAGGCACAATGTAAAAATATTAAGTATTGCATATGTAATTGATAAATTGAAATTTAAAAAACGAATTATCCTTTATTCAAAGTATGGAGCATGGAACCGGTTGTCGCTGAACGTGCTAAACTTTGATTAGACCATGTACGTTCCATTTGCGTCTGCTTGTCTTTAAGTTGCATTCGCAGATTTGCTAGTTGCTTTAAAATCTCTTCTTGGCGTTCCTTATTTCGTTTTAAATTCAAGGAGCGATATTGTGAAGTCTTAAAAATATTTATAAGAAATTTAATGCTAACGCTTACTCGGCAATTGAATGGTTTAGGGGTTGTTGAACGAGAATGCGATTGATGCTCATTTTCAGAAGTTTCTTCGGAATCATTAGGATTGATATTGTTTATACTCACATTTGAAGACTGAAGGCGCATCATTGTCGGGGATTGTAGGTTACGTCGATTATTTTCATTAGAATTCAAATAATCCTAAAATATAAAAATAAAAGATTAAAATTTGTTATAAGGGGTAATCCAGATATTACGTAATCAACTTTTTGGTGGTTTACCCCTCCCCAACGTAATCAATTTTTATGAGGAGGGCCAACCCCCCCCCCCTACAACATGATTACGTAATATCTGGATGACCCCTAAATCTAATTAAAAAACGACTTTACTTACCGAAATATGCTTTTTTGAATTTGTTTCAGCTAGACGGCGGACAAATGGCGAAGCCGGTGGGCGTGAAGAAGGATCATCTAGATCTGAAGAATTTGAACCAAGTAAGTTTGAAGTAAGATTTGAACGAGCCTAAAATTTTTATGTTAAAGTTTTCATGATCTCACTTACTTTAAAAGGAAATTTAGATTTTGTTACACCATTTAATTCTGATTGCCCTACTAAATCTGAATTTTTTCTGCTTCCTCCTGCTGGCGAATTATGAGGTGGAGACGAACCACTTTCATAACCAGCTGAAAGTGGTGGGCTAGAAGAATTTGGTGATGTAGAAATTTCATTAGTTACAATAATTGGGGTTTCGATGGAGGTTTGTCGCATGTTTCTGGCTCTTGTTTGAACTGGTTCGAACTAAAATGAAAATTGAAAAATTATCTTATGAAAATTATGTTATATTCGGTACCAGTTTAACATATTTATGATTTTTTACTCTTACAATTAGAACGTGTATTTTTATAAAATATAGCCGTAAAGTTATCAGATAAGAAATAAAGAGAGAGGGGAGAGGAAGTGAAGAAGAAAGATTGCTGACTCTTCAACCCACGACAATCTAAAAAATTTCGAAATGTGAGTCAGCTTTGCAAACACACCATAATAATATCCTCCCTTCTCAATTTGGGTGGGGGGGAGGGGTACTCCGAGAAGCCAATTTTGGAGGTCACCAAGTATCGATTTTGGGGTCAAAGGGGAAAATTATGATATGTTTGCAAAAGAAACTAATTTTTACAAAAAGTAAAAAAGGATAAATGTAACATTTAAATTTGAAGATACTAGAGAACAAAAGTTTTAGAAATTTGTCCAAAATTTTCAGACCAGGTGGCCAAAAGTTTCAGAAATATGATCGACGTATTTTTCACCTAATAGTTATTTACTAGAAATAAAAAATACGTCAATCGTAATTCTGAAACTGTTGGCCACCTAGTCTGGAACTTTTGCCCACTCCTAGTAATATCTATGCAACCAATAAAATCCTATCATATGAGTTGCCAGAGGACTTGAGGATATAGTCATCTGCGGTGAAAACCCAACGAAGAAAAATAAAAATCATAAGGGGAGATCCCTATGATGTTTTCAAATTTTTATGGAAAAATTTGTTAACTCCTAAAATCCTAACTACGCCACTGATTGCTATTAATTAAGATTTCTTCAAAAATAGCTGATTAAAAGTTGATTATTAAAGGGGTAAAAAAATCAAAAGGGCAATCAATATCAATCAAGCTATCAATGGTCAAATGGTGATTAATGAATGGCCTTGAATAAATAAGCAAGCATTATAGGAAATGGGCGAAAAATGAGAAAGAACAGACAAAGAGGATGTACGACGGCAAACCGGCCTTGTATAAAAAAATCTTTTGGCTAACAATGTTTTGCTATATAGTGAAAAAGATTTGCTTTCATTGATTTTAAATTAAATGATAAAAGAAAATTTCTTCCGACTTAAGTGATAATTTATAATCTGCCAATCTTGCGATAAAAAACAAGCAATCATAAAAGAAAAAAATTTCGTGAGAAAAATGTGTTCTTTAGTGAGACACCCCAAGTATGTTCCAACCCATAGAAAAACGGCAAAAAGTGTGTGCCAACATATCGGAAAAATACCTAAAATTTTTCTGCCAAAAATGAGGTGTTTTTCAAACCTAAGGATTCCATATCTTTCTTAAAACGACGATTCACAAAAAAACCCATCGAACCGTTATGTAAAACCTCCGAATATCAAAAATGATTGAAAAACAAAAGTTGGCACAGACTTATTGCCGCTTGAAACATACGTGCACCCTACAAATGATATATCATTAGAGAGCTCTTGGTCTGAAAAAAATTCTCGTGCAAAAAATAAATTACTAGCTTTTATCTGTAAAGAGATAATGACCAAAAACCTTAGAAAGAGGTGTAGAAACCACCAAAAACAAAACAAACATACGCATCCCCGAAGGGGTGCGTTAAATAAGGTTAAAAGAAAAAATCCAAATGAAAACTGTTTTTAAACAATTAAAGGGGGTGTCGGGCTCATTTGGGTCTGTAAGAAAAATTGTAAAGATAATAATTAACAGCTTGCTTTAACCCTCTTTACCAATCTAGTGTTTTTGGTTATTTAATTCTAATAAGAAAACATTTGCTTAATTTTCTTATCAGCTTAGAGGTAGACTGCGTCATTGGTGCGGTAGGACAAAGAAGCCAATTGTAAATTGTCGATTTGAGTTCTGGTCATGTAAATATCAAGTAACATTCTTTAAATGCCGAAGGTTTTGAAAATGGCAAAAGTATATGAAAAATTATAAAATTCTTCTATAAATTTTTAATAGAAAGGATATGCTTAATGAACATTATGAAAATAATTTAAAAATACAAAGCACAAATATAAAAAAATTATAGAACAACAATAAGTACTGGCAAGGGAACCGCAAGTTCTTACACGCTCGGATTTTCTTGAAACCTAGCTCAAAAGATAGTAAGAATTATTATAGAAAAAATGTGTAAAATATTTTTTCAGTCAACCATCCTATGAAAAGCTATACTCAAAAACAATATTTAATTTATGCAAAAGTTGGGCACAAGAGGGATTAGAAGTTCGAACCCGCCCATGCAAATTGGGATATCACTACCGTTTGCACTATATATTGATGCTTTGGATTCATGATCTTTAAATTTAGCCATCAAAGAAACTTGTACGGTTCATAGATAGTATAAGAAGGTTGTCCGAATAAATATTTTACATATTTTTCCATAATAAATTTTTCCTAACTTTTGGGTTAGGTTCCATGAAGTTCCCTTGACAGTCAAAATTGCGGTTCCCTTGACAGTCAAAATTTTCATGTATCTAATTTCATGCAACATGCATTTACATACAATTGGATATAAATGATTGGCGGCTACTTGTATGACCTCAATAACAAATAGGATTATAAATGCATGAGAAACAGTGTACATTTTATTAAAAATATGCATTACGGATTGTTAAATTTAAATATGAAATAAAGTTTACGATGGAGAATTGAAATTATTATATATTTTATGCAAAATACACTTACCAATCCTATAGGTTTCACAAATATGTCATGTCTTCTTGAAGAATTTATTGGTTCCTAAAATATCTTTGTATTTATTCAACTTTATAATAATTTATTATCCTACTATATTAAACGTGCAACCCCCCCCCCCCCCAATGCTAAAACAAAAAGTAGGGTACGATGAGAGAAGACGAGTGACACCAAAATCATCGAAATCGGAGACAAATTTTTTTTCATTTTTTGCCCTTGGGGGACCAAGGCGAAAAATTTGAATTTTCAAAAAGTTCTCCAAATCGGCTGATTTTTTGTACTCGGGGGTTTTGGGAGATGGGGAAACAAATCCGAAGGAAACCACTAGGCTATGAGCGCCCATTTTTTTACATTGCGTGAGAAACGGGGTATAAAACGTTCGATAATTATTGTTTTCATTTATACTCCTGAGTATATATCAACGGGGAGTGTCACTCGGAAGTGCCGCTCGGCGTCACTCTTAGAGAAATCGCGAATGCGGAGCGCTCGGCTCTCGGTACTAATAATTTACATTTTTATTGGGTAAATCCGCTATTAATTTCAAAGCATTTGGTGTATATCCTCTATAATTGTTGTTTGATATAGTAATATCATAATCATCATTTTCATTTGAGGAACTCGTATTGACAGCTTTATCAACGGATGCACTTCTTTGTCTAGGCGGAGGATTTGGTTTTTCGATTGGTTGTTCACTTGGTAGATCTTCCATGAAATCATTATTTAAAAAAGCATGATTTTGTTTTGCTAATGTTGGTAAAGGTCTTGCATCAATTGATCTAAATCTATTATTTTGTATGTAAAAATCGTAAATATAAAAAACCGGTTTCTGCGTCTGTACGTTGCCACGAGATCTCGGGAATGGTAAAAAGCGTCTGCAACGTCGACTTTTTATAGAGCTCATCACACAAGGGGTCATCCAGATATTATATAATCATGTTGGGGGGGGGGNTTATTTTGTATGTAAAAATCGTAAATATAAAAAACCGGTTTCTGCGTCTGTACGTTGCCACGAGATCTCGGGAACGGTAAAAAGCGTCTGCAACGTCGACTTTTTATAGAGCTCATCACACAAGGGGTCATCCAGATATTATATAATCATGTTGGGGGGGGGGAGAGGTTTGGCCCTACTCATAAAAATTGATTACGTTAGTGCATTTTGATGATTACGTTGGATGGGGGGAGGAGTAAACCACTAAAAAATTGATTACGTAATATCTGGATGACCCCCAAGCATGCGTCAGTGCTAGTACTAATAAAGATTTACGTTAATTCCTTCGTTGTGTTAGCATATTGATTTGCTTGTGATATTGGTCTAGGTATTTGTGAAGAAGGTTTCAAATTTAATTGATTGGTTCGCCGCTCTCGAGATAAACTTTTTTGATTTTGGGGATTTTTAGTGCTAAATTTAAAAATAAAAATAAAATCACAAACACCCACTTTGTTTGATCATGCATTACAGTAGTTGGCCTCTCACTACTTCCAGATCTTTTTTTAAGACTTGAATTTTTTGCTGGTTGTGTTCTAAGAGATTGCCTTCCATATGCAGACCGAGTTAAAGGAGTTGCATTTTCATTTGTCAATGGTTCTAAATTTGGCTCTTTACATGATGGTGATTTGGGAGGAACACTTCTAGCACGTCCTGATGAAGGAGCTGAAGAGCCACTATTTTGTTGCTTTTTATTTTCTTCTCTACTCGATCCAGGTGATGATGCATACAGCTGTTCCATCTCCATGCGTTTTTGATATGCTAGTTCGTCAACTTGTTTCAATATTTTCTGAGCCTCTTTGGAATCTGGCGTTCCTAAAATCTTTTGTGCAATTTCTGGAGGAGCTTCAGTAGCTTGAAGAACATGTCGATACAATTTAGCCTTCTTTAATGCTTCAGATTCACGTTTCGCTTCTTCTAACTTTTCTAACATTGCCTTTTGACGGTCTTCTTGGTCCTAAATTATATTTTTCTTTTGTAAAGTGTATTATGAAAAACCGTCAATTTTTCTTTCCAACGATTTTGTTCATGTTCTGATTCTTTTTTCCTTAGTGCTTCTCTTTCAGCATGCTCTTGAGCTATTCTTTCAGATTCTCGCCTCTCTTGTTCGGCATGAAGAAGTTCGAGACGTCGTTTTTCAGATAATTGCTCATCGATTGTCATCTAAATTCATAATATTAATTTACAGGGTATTTCTGAATTAGACATTTTCGAAGCGAAAAAACATTTCCCTGACATTTTTGCCACTTTTCGCTTAAATACACAAGTCTTCCCTGGGTCAGGGAAGCGTTTTTTCGCTTTGAAAATGTTAAACTCCCTGCATGTTTTTACCCTTAGAGGGGTCATTTCCAAAAAAAATTTTTGAAATTTGTTTTACGTGAGTGGCCCCCTATTGTGTAGTAGCTCCCAATTTTAATATGTTAATACGACAATTATATTAGCAATACCTGTATTTCAATTGCTTCTTGTTTCCTCCGATCTTTTTCGGAAACGAAAATATTTTTGTTTCCGGCTGAATTTAAAGAAGACATAGAGTCATGAATTTGTTGCGCTCGTGTTAAATCATTTATAGAATTTCTTTTTGATGGAATATCGTTATTCATCACATTTCCAACTTGGCTAACATTCTCTCCATGCGAGTTATATGAATGATTCATATTTATTGGCGGAAGAGATGATTTTCCGGCTAAAGTAATCAATTTTTAGTCAAAATTTTATTTTTTGAATATAATAGAATTTTTGTATTTTAAAGAAAAATATTACTTTCGAGTGATATTTCTTTTCCCCAATGAGGAAGTTGATTTGCCCAATGCTCAGTATAAGAAGTCATGTTAACTTGTTCATTATTTATGTATGGAGAATTATTTGGATGAGGATCAGAAGGCAGCTATAACAGTATAATGTGTTACAAAATAAGAAATTTGATCTAATACCTGATTTGTTAATGTTGAAGAATGTAGATGTTGTATAGGAATAGCAAAAGGAAATTTTGGTATCACCTGACCATTATGGCCCTAAAATGTTATGCCATTATAATCCTACTACATTAAATGTGTAATGTCTGTCTGTCAAATGGAACTTTAGATTTAAACCCTCGACGTTAAAACAAAAGTTGATGAGAGAAGACGATTGACACAAAAATCATTGAAATCTGAGACAAAAATTTTTTCATTTTTTATCCAATTTTATTTTACTCTAGAGTAACATTTCGAAAAGTGCCGCTCGGAATCATTCTCGGAGAAACCCGCGAGCGTGTTAGCCATACATGAACAAGGAGGGGAGACAAGCTACCTAGGGGCTATATGTTGTCGACCAAAAAAAAGGTCGGCACTCAATTTTTATGTTTTGGGCTATATCCCGAGGCTCGGCTATATAGCTTTGAGACTTGGAATCGAAGTCTCAACTCAGCGTTACCACTCTGAGGCTATATGAATCTTAACTTTTATCTCGATGCTAGCTACATGAGGGGGGGGGACAGTCCCCCCCCCCCATTGATAATATATGGTGTTAGCGCTCGGTCCCCGGTTCCAAGTAGGTATATGAAATTTGAGCTTACTTGTATTAACTCGACTGGAATAGGGTGTCCATAAACTGTATTAGCAAAAACAAATGATTGTTGTTTGTTCGATTCATTTGGTGATTGAATTGAAGGTAGATAAGTTGAAGAAGCAACGACTGTTGAAGTAGAAGGTATGGATGCAGCTGGTGCCAGAGAAATAGGTGTAGGGGTTACACCAGATATCATTGAAGGTGTTTGTTGTAAAATAATCTAATATGAATAAGAGTATAAAATTCACCAGCTAAAAATTTACTTACATGTGAATTAAAGGGCGGTGTTTGAGCTTTGTTTCCAGGCGAAGTCACAAAATAGTAAGGAGTAGCAGTAGAGTTTGGTGTTTGGACTGACTCGGGAAATATAACTGGCACAGAATTCAAATATGGTGTTGATGTTATAACAGGATAGGGCAATATATGTGTATTCTAAAATTAGTTATTTTAAATTCAAACAAAGATACTATTTTGATAAACGAGTTAGATTATGAACAAGACATGAAACATTTAAATAACTTCATCGTTTTCATCTCAAATAAAAAAGCACTTAATTCGCATGCATTTGGTCAAAAAATCCGGATCTCATCACAATTATATCATAGCAATCGGTTCAAAAACTCCGACAAACTACTCATGAGTGTATGAATAATTATCAAAGCAAGTTATGAAATAATGCATTAGCATTCAACTTATTGCATGTCTCAATTTATTGCTATATTTTGTAAGCATATTCTAAAAATAATAAACACATGATTTTATAGCCTTCGTAAAGCTTCTATTTTAGAGTTTCGTGTCGCCTTTTGAATTTAAACAATAAATAAGGAAATTAAATGTATAAAGCATGTATAAAAACCGAACAGCCTCTTTCTTTACTCTGTCGTTTATAAAAACGATATATATTATAGAAACTCTAAAAATTCAAAATTTCAATTTTTAGGAGGAACCCCTTAAATTTTATATAAATTTTTGTTAAAAAATAATATCCCCATTGTGTTCCCCATAGTCGAAAACCCCCGAGTACAAAAATCAGATCATTTTAAGCGAATGAATAGATAAAATAATTTTTATTTCAAAAATAGGAGTAATTTTTATAACAAATTAATTTTTTGACTCTCTAAATGAATTTTCCTGAAAAAATTTTGACGCCATATTGTTCAGCTCAATTTTTTACATAATATTTCCAAAAATTAGGAAAAATGGCGTGCATTAAAATTTTTTATCGTCAAAATAGTGTCAAAACCACGGTTTTCATTGAAAAATAGAGGGTTTTTTTATACAAAATTAATTTTTTTTACTCTCTAAATGAATTTTTTCGAAAAAAAAACATTATTCCCTTACATTGGTATTAGGGTAATATTTAAATTTTTTATCAAAATACATGTGTATGATTTTTTTATTGTTGATAGCAGATCTATAAAAAAGAATAACCAAAATTCAAAAATTGATTTTAATTTTTTCATAGTAGGTTAAAAGATTACCCCCCAAAATTATATATCATTTTAAAGCCCGTATTTAGACAAAATTTATAGCGTTTAAACTTTTCCGAATAAAAAATTTTTTCTGTAAAAATTAACCCCTTAAAACTGCCGGAGGTTTTGATACAACATGGTATAAAAACCAAACGGTACGTAGCCCCAAAGGTCTGCGTGAAATTTATTTCTTTAAAAACTAATGTTTACAAGAAATCCCTTAAAGGCGAAGAATTCTTCTGATTTTTTACTTAAAAGATTTCCTGAGTTGTAAAAAAAGTTGTTTGCTGGACTTCCAGAATCAACGGAGCTCAAAAAACCATTTTTCTATTTTTCGCAAAAAGATTTACCCTAGGTGTTGGATCTTTATATAAGTATCGAGGTTTTGCAGATTCCAACTTATCTTTATCATATCTAATCTGTCTAAAAAACAACAACCCCAGGGTAATTTTATGCGAGGAAATGTTTACTGGCATTTTTTGTAAAATAAGATCCCCTATAAAATAAGACCTCCTAAGAGATTTTTTATAACGCCAAAAAAATTAAAAAGCCCAAAATAACGCCCTTAAAAGGGGTTGAAAAAATAAGACCCGGGTCTTATTTTAGAGAAAGTATGGTATATTATTTTTAGAGGACATAAAAAACATTTTAGACAATGTTAAAAAACTTCAATGTAAATTTTTGTAAAATACTCTTTTGTCCCTGGTCGATTGTATGAAACAAGCACAAAGTACGCAGTACCGTAGGGTCTGTGTTAAATATAATCTTAACACAAAATGAAAAAATAATATTTTAAACTAAAACTAGAAAAACCAAATGGTACGCAGCCCTACGACTCCGTTAAAACACCTGTTTTAAGAAAACAGAGCTTTATGTCACAAAACGTGTCACAAAATTTTTTAAGAGTTATTACTTTGTTGTGCGATTTTCTCGTTTTCCTATCGATTTTCATCAAAAGTAATCAAAAGAAAATTGTAGAAGAAATCAAGCTCTACAACTTTGGTAAAAGAGATTTTGAACGAACCTTTCTAGAAATCGATAAAATTCATTATCAAAATGGAGTGGCGACAGTTGAGGACGGGCACTTGAGGATGAGACATTTGAGGATGTCTATTTGAGGACTTGACACTTGAGGACGGGCACTTGAGGACGGAATTTGAGGATGGGACATTTGAGGACGGGACATTTGAGGACGGCCATTTGTAAACGGGACATTTAAGGGCGGAATATTTGAGGAGGGGTGTTATTTAGGGCCTAAAAAACATATCCCACCTTTGTTCCTCAAATGTTCCGTCCTCAAATGACCCGTTTACAAATGGCCATCCTCAAATGTCCCGTTCTCAAATGTTCCGTCCTCAAATGTCTCATCCTCAAGTGCTCGTCCTCAACTGTCGCCACGCCATCAAAATAAATATGCTTACAAAATTTTTGTGACACCCCAAGCTCAGTTTTCTCGAAAAGTTTGTTTTAAAAATATCAACAATAAGCACTATCTTCGATATCAATATTATGAGAATAATAGATGAAATCATAAACATTGGATATGCGATAATAAAAAACTTACTTCAATAACATGTTCATTTGAAGTGAAATTGGAATTTGGAAAGGAATTTATTAGTGGTGTTGGAGAATTAAAACGATTTATAGGCACCGATGCATCTGGTGAATTAATTGAATTTGTTGGCGTATACTTCGGCGTTTTTTGATTAGGTGCACCACCTCCAGGTGATCCAAATGGAAACCAAGTAGCTGATTCGGCTAAACGAAATATACAGGGGTCATAGTGTTTTAAAAATAAATCCATTTTTGATCATTTTCGTTTTATTTTCATCCAGATACAAAAGGAAAACACTTATAGTTTAAAAAATCGAAAAAGAAATTTTCTTTGAAAATTCGAATTTTTTACCCCTTGGTCCCCCAAGGGAAAAATTGAAAAAATTTCATTTTTTGATTTTTTTACTCGAAGTCCTTTTGTCTTTGGACGAAATAAAACAAAAATGGTCAAAAACGGATTTATTTTTAAAAAGTTATGACCAAATTTTAGTGTAAAAAATTCGGGACACCCTATATTTTATGAAAATCCTACTACACACGGACGATTTCGAGAACGATATATTTAATCTGTCGACGCTAAAACAAAAGTTGTAGGGAACGATGAATGAAGACGATTAACACCAAGATCATCGACAAAAAATTTGTCACTTTTTACCCCTTGAGGGACTAATTTAAAAAATCGAAAATTTCTAATTTTAACATTTTTTAATTGAAATGCTCGAAGTGCCGTTCGGAGTCACCCTCAGAGATTCCCTTCTTCAACTTTCCGAGTGCGTTAGCACTCGGATTTTGGTACTGTTTTTATTATTAAATTAAATTTAGTTTTATTTGATAAGAATTGTTTTTAATTATCGTCATCTTTATTGTTCATTTAAATCAATCATATCAAAAAGGATAAAAACGCAACCCGAAAACGCATAAACCTAGAATTTATGTGGTTCCGGAGTGGCGCATAGATTTATGAGATCTTTTCTCAGCCACAGTGGACCGTTGGTTGACATTATGTGAATTTTAGTTTGCGGAATATGCACATAATGCTGGAAGAATTTTAAAAATTTGGAATCGATAAACAAGTGACTTAAACCTGTTATGAGGGCTGAAAGCCCTCATAACAGGTTTAAAAGTACCGAACTTGGTCAGAGACTAAGAAATAAAGCAGAGGTTCGAAGAAACAAAGCGGAGTGCCGCGATATTTGCAATTAACTTTTTATTGAAGCGAAACCCTTCATAGGTGTTTTGATAAATGTTGTAGAGCAGATTTCCAGCTTTCCAATGAGTGGTCAATGAGGTCTTAAAACAATTCCTACAGGGTGCTATAGCCAGTGCGAAAAATTTTAAACTTTTTAGGAGGCATATGCAAAGATGGACCCCTTAGTCCTCCTTACGTAATTTTTTCCACAAATTTTGTAAAAGTCGTAATCTGTGTGAGATTCTGTCTACTCGGACATTTAGTCAATCAGCCTATGCGGTGTTAAATAATCAAATCCATGTTTATAAAACAAGATGCAGAACTTTTCAAACACCTTGTATAAAGNTAATCTGTGTGAGATTCTGTCTACTCGGACATTTAGTCAACCAGCCTATGCGGTGTTAAATAATCAAATCCATGTTTATAAAACAAGATGCAGAACTTTTCAAACACCTTGTATAAAGCGTAAAATCGCCAAAATGCTGATCATGGTGATCGCCAAGACATACAATTTCATAATCGTGGTCAGCATTTCGCCAATTTTACACTTAAAAAGGCGTCAAAACGGCAAACCGAGGTTCGGAAGATTTTTTAGTCTAATCCATCTTATATGCGAAGACTTTTGCTATTTGGATAATGCTAAAGAATGTTGAAATGAATCAATAAATAATTTTTCGATATATAATAGCTATTTACTTTCGATTTAGGGCTTTTTTGGCTTAAAAATTTTTATAGTATCATATTTTTACTCTTTTTTATTTTTAGTCAACGACCTTTATAGACTAGTAATTAATTCTGGCGCATTTTCCCGATGATCGATCCTTAATCTCAATTCTTTAGTTCTAAGCAAACAAAAAACCGGACTGTAGTTCAACAAGAAAAAAGATATAATATATTTCAAGAATAATCAAATTAATAAGATTTATAAATATCATAGTTAAAAAGAAGTCTAAATCGTAAAACAATCAAGATTAGGAAGTTTTAAGGAATACAATGGGAAATGTCAACCAAAAGTCACCTGTTCCTTTTTTCTTTAACAAATATTACAGCATCAGCTATTTGTGTATGTCGACGAATATAGCATAATGATATAATTTGTGCAAAAATGATAATTTCTTATGAAAATTTACTTACATCGTTCTTTTTGCCACTGTTCTTGCTTTCGACGTAATAGTGACCCATCACGATTATGAATGCCATGTGCACCTGGTAGGNTGATAATTTCTTATGAAAATTTACTTACATCGTTCTTTTTGCCACTGTTCTTGCTTTCGACGTAATAGTGACCCATCACGATTATGAATGCCATGTGCACCTGGTAGGCTATCACATGGGCTTCCTGTGGTAGACATATTTTTTTAAATGACTAATTGAGATCACTCGAATATATTTACAAATAATATAGGTAGTTAATAATTTTCATTGGATAATTAAAATTTTCTATTGAAAATCATCAATGCAAAACGGCTTACAACTAAAGAGTAAAAAAATTAAAGTATTAGGTTAAAGGGGGAGTTCAACATAGGGCCGAGTAGAAAATTTCTTTAACAAGTGACCTCCTAGGGATAATTTTACGCGGGGAATCGATTGCGCGCATTCCCGAACCTTAAAAATGCTTCCTTGACCCTGATTCAGGGAAATAGATGTGTGTATTGAAGCGAAAATCGAAAAATTTTGAGATTTCTCCCTCAAAATCATATTTCTGGGGGTAATTTCATGCGGGGAATCGATTGCGCGCACTCTTGATGCTTGAAAATACTTCCCTGACCCTGATTCAGGAAAATAAGCGTGTGTATTGAAGCGAAAATCCAACATGTACTAATTTCTCTGAATCAGGATCAGGGAAGCGTTTTCAAGCTTCGGGAATGCGCGCAATCGATTCCCCGCATTATCCCTAGGAGGTCATTTGCTAAAAAAATTTTCACCCGGCCCTAAGTTGAACTCCCCCTTTAAGACTCGTTTATGTACATACTTAGCACAACTTTTTAGAAGATCATAAAGTGCGTTTATTCAATGAAATTTTTTTAAAACGCTAAAAATCATTTTCCGCTGCTACGCTTTTTGCTTACGTTAGCGTAAACGGCAGTACAAACAGCATTTTACAATTTTATAAGCTTGGACAAATATTTAATATAAGTTTAAAAAAATTAATTTAATAATATTTGAAAATGAGTATTCACTTTTTTAAAATTTGAGTATTAATTTTTTTTAATTTAAGAAAAACATGGGTGGAAAATTTTGCAGATAAGAATACTTAAACAAAACGTCTTTATCAGCTATTCCAATATGAAGGAAAGTCATTAAAATCGTCAACAAGACATAAATATTTGAGGTGCCAAAAAACCAGTGTGAATGCAACATAAAATACCAAAACGAACAAAAACATTCAAATATAATTGTAGCTCAAGTGGTTTTCTATAAAAATCGCGAAAAAGCCTCGAAAATTGTAATGTTGCGTGCCGAATTTCCCCAAATAGCCTAGACAACAAGACATGAAAATAGGTGGATGAATCGATAGCTTTCAGGCTAATTGTCCGAAAAAATAAAGAAAGAAATGAGAATGTTGAACGAACTATATTTTGAGGGCATGTTTTAAGCTTACTATTTTCTTCAATTTGTTTACATTTGGTGAAAAAATGACATTTTAACCCAAAAAATCGTCAAAATATAGTTATTCGGTATTTGAAGTTCGGGATTGTCGGGATGGGACGAGATTAAATTTTGATAGCCTAAATTTCCGGGATTTCAGGACTAGGCGAGATCGGAATGGGACTTAAAGGACCAGTTTAGTTTTGAACAAAAATTTTTATGAGAAAATTCACGTTGTGGTTCACGCAACTTTTGCTTTGGAAGTAAATTCTAATTCATTAACCCTTTAAATAAAGATAAATGAGAAATAAAATTGCATGAAAATTTTTAACGAGTTTGTGTATTGAAACGAAGGTATTGATCATAAATATGATCTGTATATTGAAACGATTTATCAAATTCAATAGATTTCTATTTTTTGTTGTCAATCGATTGTACTCACGAAGAGCTATCCAACGAGTGGTTGATGTCCATATTTCGTGTGTTGGAAAACGGAGATATAAAATAGGGACAAAAAATTTTTACGACCTTTTTGTCCCTCTTTTATATCACCGCTTCCCAATATATGAAATATGGGCATTGACCACTCGCTGGAAAGCTCTTCATGAGTACAATCGATTGGCAACAAAAAATAAATAGCAATCTATTGAATTTGATCAATAGTTTCAATACACAGATCATATCAATCACTTCGCGCCAATCTCTTCGTTTCAATACACAAACTCGTTTAAAATTTTCATGCAATTTTATTTCTCATTTATCTCCAAAGGGTTAACGAATTAGAATTTACTTCAAAGGAAAAGTTGATCGCCATAACGTGAATTTTCTTATAAAAAATTTTTGTTCATGACTGAAATGGTCCTTTAACACCAGTTGGTATACACATGTATATACTACGAACAATGGAATGTTTTACCCCTCTCCCAATTTCTATTTTTCCCTGTGGAGTACCCTACTCGATTTTGGTGTCAACAATCTTAGAATTTTGTTCCCTCAAACGTGTCATATCAATAGAAGAGTTTAAATTTAACCTGCAAAAGTTAGTCCGAACAAACAGGTATTAGGCGTTTTATACATACAAGAAGATTTTGCAATAAAAGGAGAAAAAAATTTCTAAGAATTACATTTCATTCAATGTCGTTCCTTTATACATCAGACTAAAGAAGGCAAAAAACTCGATCAACGGAAGGAAAGCGGGAAAATTTGCATAGGTTTCGTCGCTATCTTACCCTGCTTCTAACTAAGAGGAGCTGATTTTTCTCTCTTTCTACAACCACGCATGAGAAAGAACCATTAATGTCCACCAATGAAATATTATGCAGAATTATAGAGGATAGAGAAAATTGATCGCAACAGTGCACTCAGCCTCTGGGTTATTTGCATAGGTGCAATCACGATTGTAGGCGGACTGAGTTTTTTGTGCGCACATGGTTTACGGAGCTTGTGCACAGAATGTCCATTGAGGAGCAGCCGGCAATTATCAAGAGGTTCTTTTGTCAATCTTGGATCATCTCATGAATCAAGGCCAGTGACAAAGACAAAGCATGATCGATACCGTTAAAAGAATCGATTTGAAACAGATTTATGATAAAAAAATTATGAAAAAATCTGTGAATATTTGCAAAAATCAGATAGTTCAATAAGAAAACTATTTCAAAAAACATACAAAATCTAGAGAATAATCAATCACTAATTGCACTTCTAGTTTTTTATACTTTGGGATTGTCTACATTTTACATCATCATTAGAATCCCCAAAGAATGCGTTCAAAATTTATTCATATTTTATTCCTTGATGCTATTGCAAATAAAACTTTCCATTTTATGGCAACGAATGTCATTTAAACAAACAAAATTTTATATCCTTTTTAATGATGCGAAAGAGTTCTAAAATGCATAAAAAATAAGAATTAAAAAGAAAGAAAAAGTGTACTAAAAAAGACAGAGTGAAGAAACAGACCGTTTGGTTTTTATACGATTGTATAAAGCACCTGAAATTTATGAAAAAATTGAAATATTTTGTAGAATGTACCAAACGGTCGCATTTTTATAGCTTAAAATTTTTCATAAATATACTTTTTAAAATAACTCAGTAATTATTGAAATATGAAAAAAGCTAAATTTTACAAAAAGTGACCGTTTGGTATATTCTACAAAATATTTCAATTGTTTCATAAATTTCAGATGCTTCATACAATCGTATAAAAACCGAATGGTCTGTTTCTTCACAATGTTGCTCCGTAAAAACCGTAAGCGCCAAAAAACCCGTAATTTCCGTAATCCGTAACTTGCGGTACACCATTGTTAGGAATCAGTTTGAAATGGAAAATAAGAACAAATCAGGACATTTTTTTCAAAATAAGAACATTTCTTACAAGGGAACTATCAGACCGGAAAGACGCGAATTTTTTCCAAAACTAGCTAAAAGTGTCCTCAGAACATCGAAAAATAGCGTTTTCTAGCGTTTCTGAAGGAAATGGGGGGGGGCTCGAAAAACACCTTTATCGGGCTTGTTTTTTTCGCAAAAACTTCATATTTCACCGTTTTTGACTATGCTCAACAATTTCTCAGCGTTTTTGAATGATTTGAAAAATTTCAAAAAATCGACTTTTTTTACCCCTAGGAGTCAAAAAAGTAGATTTTTAAAAAAATTTTCAAATCATTCCAAAAACGCTTAGAAATTGTTGGGCATAGTCAAAAACGGTAAAATATGAAGTTTTTGCGAAAAAACAAGCCCGATAAAGGTGTTTTTCGAGCCCCCCCCCCATTTCCTTCAGAAACGCTAGAAAACGCTATTTTTCGATGTTCTGAGGGCTCTATATCTTCAGGGAAGCCTCTATTGCACTTTTTTCGATTTTTCCCCGCCATTTTAGGCCATAAGGAACAGTTTTAGCTAGTTTTGGAAAAAATTCGCATCTTTCTAGTCTGACAGTTCCCTTGTTAGAAATAAGAACAGCCAAAAACAAATAAGATTTTGGAGTCGAAAATCAAAACATTTTTTATAAATAAGAACTCTTGGCATAGATGCACAGCAAAGGGAGGACAGATCCATGGAGGATGAATGGATGACTGACCAACGAGGGGGGGGGACAACCGAAAAATTAATTTTTACATTATTTTTTGATATTTTTTAATAATAAATGTGTTTAAAAATGCTTAAAAAGTCATTTTTTGACAAATTAAAAATTTTATTTCTCAAAAATTTTGAAACAGTAGGGTCCCCCTTATGATTCTTTCAAAAAATTTTGAATTTTCGGGCAGGANGAGGGGGGGGGACAACCGAAAAATTAATTTTTACATTATTTTTTGATATTTTTTAATAATAAATGTGTTTAAAAATGCTTAAAAAGTCATTTTTTGACAAATTAAAAATTTTATTTCTCAAAAATTTTGAAACAGTAGGGTCCCCCTTATGATTCTTTCAAAAAATTTTGAATTTTCGGGCAGGATAGTTGGATGAATGGCCAAAAAATTTTCGATGGATGAGTGGTGGGAAGAGGACGGTCCCCACTCCCCCTTTGAACATGCATGACTCTTGGGAACCCTGTTTTAAATTGGTGCGCATTAAACTCTTGATAGAGTTTAATGTGCAACCTTTTTGTACATTCTTATATTAATCTATTTCAATTTAGTTTAGTAATTTCTAATAATAAACTTTCTAATTCAAATATAGGAATCATTATAGTTTTTATATAAGTCTGAATTTCAACGCGATACTACAAAATTTCTTCATTTCTAACTATAAACAACGAGAAACATTTTTTTAGTTCAACCTTTAAACTACATACTACATATTATTAATTTTTAAATTTTATTTAAAAATTTCTGAAATATTTCATAATAGTTTACATTAAAATTATTTTACTAATATATATTGAATGAATTCTTCTTCTAATAGTTCTGATAGCGAAAACCCTCTTCCAAATAGGAAAATTGTCATTGATTCAGGTAAAATTATAAAAAGATATGCTTCTTTTAACAAAAATTTTTAAATTTTTTAAATGCTTATATTTTAAAATTTTTAGATACAGAAATAATCCCTAATATTCAAGCTCGCCCATCACCAGTACAATCTGTGCAAAATGATTGTGAGCGGTGCAAAAATTTACAATATAATGCTGAGCATGCTTGGTCTGTCGTACGGTCAGCTACATTGAAATATAGTCGAAATGTGGAGCTTGAAAATGTAATTTACAATATCGTTTTTATTTTGAAAATATTTCTTATAGGAAAATGAGCAATTAAATCGCATCAACGAAGAACAAGCCATCTATATTGAAGAACAACATAATAAGATTAAAGAATTAGAAACTACGAATAATGAATTGTCAAGTGCAAATTTGAACCTTGAACAACGCTTAGAAGCTATGCAAAGTCAATATAATATGGTGGTGGCAAAAGCAAATGAAGCAAAAGTAAGTTAGGAACATACATGGGCAGCACCCCAGGTGGAATTTTCAAAAAAACCCACAACCCTCATTTGGTCCCCCTCTCTATGGGGTCTTTTTTTGGCGACCAAAAAAAAGAATGACAAATTTAAAAAACATTCTTTCCCAAAAATAAATATGCTGCTCCAAGCAACTTACACTTCGACGATTAATCCTCAATTTGTCAGCCTTCTGACCCACATCCTCCGACAACCTCTCTCCACCCTCCCAACCCCGACCCACAAACCTCCCTTGACTCCGGTCCACAACCCCCAGGTGAAAAACCTGGGGTCATCTGGGGCTTGCCCATGTATGGTTAGGAATAAAACCATAAATAAATAAACCTTGTATGTTTTAGACACATGCCGATGCAGCAAATGAATGGCGGATAAAATATGAAAGTTCACAAAAAACTTTGTTGGAACTTCATAAATCCAAGAAAAAGACTGTGGACAAATATTTGGCAGCTGTTAAATTGGCCAAGGTAAATTTATTATATTGAAATTCAAAAAAATTTTGAAAATTTTTAGAAGCTCAGTGAAAATTGTGATGGAAGTGCTAAAGAGTTATCTCGCATGAAAGAAATTGTTGAGCCAATTGAAGAAGAGTTAGATGAATTCCGACGAACATATAAAGAACTTTTTAGCTACAATAAGATTTTTTGTAGGTTAAATACAAAAAATTTCATTTTATTTCCTTTTAGACAAATTCTTAGAAACCAGAAAAAATATAGAACGCACACAGCCGGTTATCAAAGCGATTGCTGGCTTTTTACGCATCGAAGAAACAAAGAAGGCGCTTCTAGTGTCGGCCAGAAGACCAAGAACTCGAAGCCGTTCTCTTGCTTCATGTTCAATGACGCCTCAAGAAAATGTTAACTTTGATGAAATTAGTGAAACTGGAGATGTTGTGGATGATGGAGAAGAGGATTTGGAAGAAACACTTGAAAGAATGTTACTAGAGAATGAGCAAGTTCCAGAAAGCATAAATAATTCTCATGAAGAATCTTATAACATTTCAAAAGAGCATATTGATGCAGATTTTATTGCACCAATAATATCGCCAAAGAAACACTACTCTTCAAAAGATCAACAGAATGAACCTATGTCATTGATAGAAAAACCTATTTCAATTGATGGTAAACAGCTAACGTTTTATATAATACCATCAGAATTAAAAGTTTTATGAACTCTAGTTGATACTACTGAAGCTTTAGAGGATCCAGAATGAATTCACAGAAGCGTGATGTGGGTCCTTTGAAGTTTCTGGATTATCTGGAGTAGAGTCTACTATTAGAATGTCCAATAAATATGGAATTTGTTTTGAATTTGAAACTCCCGCAAAGACCCTGATTCAGGGTCTTTGCGGGAATTTCAAATTCAAAACAAGTTTCAAAATTGCCAACAAACGCGATTATCTCAAAGCCATTAGCGATTCGCTAAAAATGTTCATAACTTTTTTTAAATAAATTTTTTTGACACCTAAATGAATTTTTTCGAAAAAAGAAACGTTATTCCCTTACATTGGTGTTCGGACAGCTTAAAAAAAAAAGAATTATCAAAATCCATGTGTATGGTTTTTTTAAAGGCTGTCGGATAGAGAAAAATAACCAAAACTAAAAAATTGATATTTTTAATTTTTCATAGAGATTTAAAATAACACCCCATAAGTTATATGTCATTTTAAAGCCTATACTTAGACAAAATTTATGACGTTTAAATTATTCCGAAAAAATTTTTTCTGTAAAAAATTAACCCCCTAAAATCGCTAATACAACAGTGATATAAAAATCAAACAGTACGCGGCGTCGAGGGGTTGCATGAAATGATCAAAAATGGTTTTATTTAAAAAAAGTTATAAGAATTTTTAGCGTTACAAAAATTTTAGACATTCCTTATTTATTAAATATATTTTCTTATTTAGCTGCTAATTCCCAATTACAAAAACACAACACTTTGAGTACGAATATAAGTGTTGAAGAAATTTTAAATGCCAACTTCTTTAAAGAAATGTTGCAATCACCATTAATATCCAATATAGAAAACACATTCCAATTTTCTGAAATTTCGCCAGAAAGTCCTCTAGATACCACTAAAAGGGTAATGATTTATAATATTTTTATTTTTTTTAACAAATAATTTTAAAGAAAATGTTGAAATCTCCATTGTTTCCCGAACCAGAACCACTAATAAGCCCATTGAAGAAAGTAAATACAGAAAGATATAAACCTGTGCAAGATAATGACAATAGTAAAGATGCGCAATCTCCTATTACTGAATCCAACTTGAATTCACCTACGGAAAATGTAAATTTTTTATTACAATGAATAACACGACCAAGTTTAGTATAAAACCGATACGAATCAAATTAAACTAAAATCTATCTTAAAGTCACCAATAAGCTCACAAAATGAACAACGCAAAACTAAATCCCGGGTTTGCATTATTGACTCCGACACAAATGATGAAATTAGTGAACCTCAAATAAATGAAAATACGGTTAGTTAATATAAAATTTATAGCCGTAGGGGGTCGAAAAAATTTTTTCTTCGGATTTTTTTTTAAACCACACTAGAAATATTCTCTATATTGGAATACATCGACCAGATAGAAATTTTGCCCGAAAAAAATTATTTAGGGTGCTTTAGACAGGTTAGAAAATTCACAAAATCAACGTAAAATCAGGTTTTTGATATTCAGACAAGGCTAGAATGTAAGGGATTCCGCGGATTGGCTCAAAATGACTTTCAAAAACTTTCCCATGCGTTAATCTCACTAAATAAAGTCAAATTAAATGGAGCTCGAGCCGTTTAGCACTACGATCACCTAGCCTCAAACTTTCGAGATATCATCTCTTAAAAAATATTTAGGTACAAAGAAGTGATTTTTTAAACAAAGAACATATAGAGCAAGATACCCGTTTATTTCAATTATTTCAGAATGCTTCTGATAAAAGACGCCGTTTAGAAGGTAAATTTGAACAATATTTTCAATTAGGGCCTCCACTAATTTGTTGGGACAATTTCGCAATACATCGCGACTGCACTAATTGCAATTAGTGCGAAGTCGCGACGCCGCAACGCGTCACGATACATCAAGACGCGTTGCGACGCGTCGCTTTTTTAAAAATTAGAATAACTTTCAGATTTAACAAATTTTCGAATATGATCTAGTATATTATTATGCGTCATGTTGTGAACAACAACTTTGCTAAAGACCACATTTGAAAATTAGTTGACCCTGAAAAAATAGAAGCGTCGTGACGTCTTAGTGCAATTAGTAAATCAATTAGCGTTTGTCACGAAGTTGCAACGCAATTAGTGAGGGCCCTTACTATCAGGTTGTATCAATAGTTAGATGATCTCTATATTTATATCCGTTTGTGATTAAATCTTTTTTGTTCAGTCTAGGAAACCGTCAATGACCTTGGTGATATCCGTGCTTAGTTTGGGATAAGTTTTCACAGGATCAGTACGAGTGAAAAAAGCTGCCTTTATTTGTTGATATTCGAAAAGAAAAAAATGTAGCATTTTTTGTTTTTACAGTAAATTCTAAATCGCTAACGGCTTCGAATAATTGCGTTTAAATTTGGCGATTTTTGAAATTTGTTTATTACAACGAAAACAGGTACGTGATAATAATAAGGTATAAAGAATTAACCTGATTTTATCCTGATTCCTGATCCTGAATCAGGCGATTTTCACTTCAATAATTATTTCCATTTTTCTTCAGGGTATTTTAGATTCTTGAATAAGAATCATCTTCCATGGGTAATTTTATGCGAGGAAGCGATTGCGCGCATTGTCAAGAGACGAAAATGATTCCCTGACTCTGATTCATTGAAGGGGTGCTCATATAGAGCGTTGATTTTTCGAAAAGAGCCAAAATTAGCTCTCTTGATCGATAAAATCATGATTACTATACCTTTTTTAAAGCTCTATCTAAGACCGTATTTTTCTTAAACGTATCTTTTCCTCGTGTCATAAGCGCTCTCGGGCCTGTCATGTTGTATTGTCTTTTATGTTATTTTATGTAAATGGCAATTTAAATAAATAAATAAAAATCAACTCTAACAACATTTATATAACTCTCTTAACGTAAATAGATTGATTTTCACTTCCAAACACCGATCCCTTCCCTAAATCAAGATCAAGGAGGCGTTTTCACGGTTCGGGAGTGCGCACAATCGATTCCCCTTTTTTGAATTCTGTATATTACAACGAAAGCATGAACCAAGTGAAAATTTGTCCCTGAATCAATAAGAGAAAAATTCGGTGACACAGACAAACAAACAGACAGATGTTTCTCGTTTAATATTAAAAGATTTTTACTTTATACAGGGCAAAAAAAAGATTTTGTACTATAGTTCGACTATAGTGCATCACTTTT
The DNA here is from genome assembly GCA_900406225.1 of Acrobeloides nanus. Lineage (NCBI taxonomy): Eukaryota > Metazoa > Nematoda > Chromadorea > Rhabditida > Cephalobidae > Acrobeloides > Acrobeloides nanus. The sequence continues at coordinate 2,444 of OZJO01010972.1, read as the reverse complement.
TTAAATTTTCTTTTAAGTTAAAGATCAAAAGTTATTTCCATACACAATAATTTGATAAAAACACACCATTTATTGATTGAACTCACTCAGCTCATTTCATTCATACTTTGTTCATCAATAAGGAAGTTGCACTTTTTATGGACATTTTACAAAAAGTTTCTTCATCCAAAAATGTTGGAATTATTGGAGCCGGACCTTCTGGACTATGTGCTGCTTATAGAAGTCTACAATGTGGTCATAAAATAACAGTTTTTGAACAAGGTCCCGCGGTTGGTGGGACATGGGTTTATACACCAGAAGTTAATGTTCATACGAGTATGTATGAGAATTTGTTGTAAGTGTTTTTTCACCAAAATTGCTCAAAAATAGCCATTTTTCAACAAAAATTCGCCATATTTTTCACAAAAAATTGCCATTTTCTAGACCTTTTCGCAGCTTACTGCAAAAAATGACAGAATTTATACATTTTTGGTGAAATTCTTGAGTTAAAAAGCAAAAACCATTTCGGTAGGCAAAATTTTAGTTGAGAAATGCTTGTTTTTAAGCTGAAAATACTCAGAAAATGAAAATTTTTGGCGAAAAATAGACGATTCTGGATATTTTTGTTGAAAATTTTTTAATTTTGCAGTCCACCCACGGGCTGCGGACAGACCGCAAAATTTTTTGCGGGAAGGGCTCATTTTAACCTGCGGGCGACCCCTCTCCCCGAAATTCGAGGGGGGGGGGGTGTATATGTATGATATACACTGTATAAATTTTTTTTAGATCAAATGGACCAAAAGAAATAAAGGGATTTGAAGGCTTTCCTTTTCCAGACTTTGATCAATCCGGCCGATCATTCGTCTCATCCGAATTTGTATTACGATATCTTGAAAATTTTTCTCAACCTATTATGCCATATATTTTAGTAAGGCCAGATTTTGGAAGCTGTGCAAGAATGTCATTTTTGCCAAAAATGCGAATTTTTGGTAAAAATTGCCATCTTTGTTCAAAAAAGAACTTGATTTGACCCTTAACGTGACTTGACATTGATGCCAACTTAACTTGATATTGACTTGGTTTGACATTGGTGTCAATGTCAAGTTCGAACTTGACATTGACACCAATGTCAAATCAAGTGCTTGACGTCACGTTAAACTTGACGTAATGCAAACACTGACTGCAGCTAAATCTGCAACTAGGGATTTAAAAAGATCGATATCTCGACGAATTTAGATCGGCAGTAGCTCATCGATACCTCAATTGAAAAGATGAGTAAAATGCTGCGTAGAACTGTGTTCGCTGATCCTTAAAGCCTTCAAGCTTGATTTTTTAGAGGCGAAACATTTTTGGGTCATTAAAAAATTCGGTCCAAAAATGTTTTGCCTCTAAAAACACGCTTGAATGCTTTAAGGATCATCGAACACGTTTGCATTTTTTCTCATCTTTGCAATGAGCTATCGATGAGCTGCTGCCGATGTAAATTCGTCGAGATATCGATCTTTTTAAATCCGAGCTGCAGATTTACCTGTTAGGTATTTAGCAAGAGTCGTGCAACCGGGCCTCCGTGCATGATTTTAATTTTATCTTTTTCAGTTTTTTAGTTAAACCACAAGGTGACTACAGTAAAACGTGTTGAAAATCTATGGCATTTGCAAGTATTAAAAACGGACAAAAATAAAAATCAATCAGTCATAGATTATAAATTTGATGTGCTATTTGTTTGTAATGGCCATTTTTGCAAGCCTAATTTACCAAGTTATTATGAAAAATACCAGAAAAATTGGATTCATAGCCATGACTATAGGCACCCTAGAGATTTTAATAGCAAGACTGTGGCTATTGTTGGAGCCTCTTTTTCTGGGATGGATATTTTGCCACAAATTGCAAAAGTGACTAAAAAGGTAGAGGTAGATTTGAAGATCTATTTTTTATTAGATTAAGCTTAACTTAGGCTTGGGCTTAGGCTTGAGCTTAGGCTTGAGCTTAGGCTTATGCTTGAGCTTAGGGTTAGGCTTGGACTTGGGCTTGGGCTTAGGCTTAGGCTTAGGCTTAGGCTTGGGCTTGAGTTTGAGCTAGGGCTTATGCTTGAGCTTAGGCTCAGGCTTAGGCTTACAATCATACAATGGTGTGTCAAAACAAAATAAAGCTGATAATAAACTTATATGCCAATTTTAGATTTACCTATGCCATAATAATGTAGGTAAATTTGCTTCAATCCTTCCTCAAAATGTTCAAGAAAAACCCCGCCCCGTCGATGCTATTTCTGAAGCAATCATCTTATCCGACGGCTCAATTCTAACTGATATAGATACGATTATCTATTGTACGGGTTACATCTATGACTTCCCTTTCTTTGAATCCTCAAATCCCATAGTGAAAGTCTTGCATAATGGGAAAATGGTAACTCCATTGTTTGAACATGTGGCTCATATAGATTTTATGGAATCATTGTTTTTCATCGG